>PVJI01026413.1:0-19038 GCA_004026765.1 Micronycteris hirsuta | reverse complement strand
TCCTCCCCCTTAGTTCTGTCCATGTGTCCTCTACCGTGATTCCTGAAAACTCTTCTCCCCATTGTCCCCACCCCCCTCTCCCCTGTCTATTGTTAGACTGTTCTTAATTTCAGTGTCTCTGGTTATGTTTTGCTTGCTTTCTGCTTTTGTTGGTTATGTTCCAGTTAAAGGTGAGATCATATGGTATTTGTCCCTCACCGCCTGGCTTATTTCACTTAGCATCATGCTCTCCAGTTCCATCCATGCTCTCGCAAAGGGTATAAGCTCCTTCTTTCTCTCTGCTGCGTAGAATTCCATCGTGTAAATGTACCATAGTTTCTTGATCCACTCATTTGTTGATGGGCACTTAGGTTGCTTCCAGCACTTGGCTATTGTGAATTGTGCTGCTATGAACATTGGAGTGCATAGGTTATTTTGAATTGGTGTTTCAGGGCTCTTAAGGTATAATCCCAGTAGTGGAATTGCTGGGTCAAAAGGCAATTCCATTTTTAGTTTTCTGAGGAAATTCCATACTGTTTTCCACAATGGCTTCACCAGTCTGCATTCCCACCAACAGTGCAGTAGGGTTCCCTTTTCTCCACATCCCCTCCAACAGTTATCTGTTGCTTTGTTGATGATGGCCATTCTGACTGGTGTGAGGTGGTATCTCATTGTCGTTTTAATTTGCATCTCTCTGCTGGCTAATGATGTTGAGCATCTTTTCATATGTCTCTGGGCCCTCTGTATGTCCTTTTTCGAGAAGTGTCTGTTCATGTCTTTTGCCCATTTTTTAATTGTTTTTTTTTTTGTCTTCCTGGAGTGGAGTCGTATGAGTTCTTTGTATATTTTGGAGATCAGACCCTTGTCTGAGGTATCATTGGCAAATATGTTTTCCCATACAGTTGGTTCTCTTTTTATTTTGATACGGTTTTCTTCAGCCATGCAGAAGCTTTTTATTTTGATGAGATCCTATTTGTTTATTCTTTCCTTTATTCCCTTGCTCTAGGGGACATATCATTGAAGATGTCGTTGTGTGTAATGTCTGAGATTTTCCTACCAATGTTTTCCTCTAGGACTTTTATGGTGTCTCGACTTATATTTAAGTCTTTTATCCACCTTGAATTTATTTTTGTGTATGGTGTAAGTTGGTGCTCAAGTTTCATTTTTTTTGCATGTATCCGTCCAGATTTCCCAACACCATTTGTTGAAGAGGCTATTTTTATTCCATTTTATGGTTCTGCCCCTTTGTCAAAGATTAATTGCCCATAGAGTCTTGGGATTATTTCTGGGCTCTCTATTCTGTTCCATTGGTCTATCTGTTTGTTTTTATGCCTGTACCGAGCTATTTTGATTACAGTGGCCTTGTAATGCAGTTTGATATCAGGTATTGTGATTCCTCCTACTTTGCTCTTCTTTCTCAAAATTGCAGCTGATATTCTGGGTCATTTATGGTTCCATATACATTTTTGAAGTATTTGTTCTATATCTGTGAAATATGCCATTGGTACTTTGATGGGGATTGCATTGAATCTATAAATTGCTTTGGGTAGTATGGACATTTTGATGATGTTCATGCTTCTGATCCATGAGCATGGTATATGTTTCCATTTGTTTGCGTCTTCCATGATCAAAAAGCATATTTTAAAGAACTGGTGAGAAGAAGAACTTCTCTCAGCCATCCCTTTTTAGCATGTCTGTCAGCAATGGATTCTTTCATTTTTCCTTCTGTGGAGAATATTGTTATTTCACTGTCATTCTTGAAAGCTTTTTTTAAATAGATTTTATTTATTTATCTTTAGAGAGCGGGGAAGGGAGGGAGACAGAGAGGGAGAGAAACAGCAATGTGTGGTTGCCTCTCACGTGGTCCTCATTGAGGACCCGGCCGGCAACCCAGGCATGTGCCCTGACTGGGAATCGAACCGGGACCCTCCAGTTCCCAGCCTGCGCTCAATCCACTGAGCTACACCAGCCAGGCCTTGAAAGCTATTTTTGCTGGACATATTATTTTGGGTTGACAATTCTGTCAGCACTTTAAAAATGTTATGCACTTCTTTATGAACTACTTGGTTTCTAATGAGAAATTCATAGTAATTTGGATTATTACCAAATTAAATGTAATGTGTCATTTTTGTCTGTCTGCTTTAAATATGTGTTCTTTGTCTTTCTTTTCAATAGTTTAAACATAATATGCCTAAGCATTAATTCATAGTTTATCCTGTTTGGAATTTGCTGAGATTCTTGAATCTACAGGTTTATGTTTGTTAAATTTGGAATGTTTTCAGTGTTTATATAGTCACATATTTTTTTTCTCCATCACACTTTTTCTCTTGTCCTTAGATTCCAAAGGCATGAATGTTAGACCTTTTGTTATTATCCTACAGGCCTTTGTGTCTATGTTCATTTACTTCTCAAATTTTCATCTTTGTTGTGAAGGTTGGATAATTTCTCTTCATCTATCTTCAAATTTACTAACTCCTTCATCTTCATTTTGTTATTGAGCCTATCTAGTTGCCTTTAAAATTTCAGCTATTATATTTTTCAGTTATAACATTTCAATTTGGTTCTTCTTTTTTCTTACTCCTTTGCTGATACTTTTTATCTTTCCATTCATTTCAAGATTTTTTGTTCTTACTTATTGAAACATTTATTATAATATCTGCTTTAAATTCTTTTTTAGATAATTCAAACATTTGTGTCCTATATCATTTCAGCATTGGTGTTGAGATTTTTATATTTCTTCATGTGCTGAAAAATTTTTGGTTGTATCCTGTACATGTTTAATATTATGCTGTCAGATCTTACATCTTGCTTTAATCTTAAGGGGAAATATTCATATATTTGTTTTAATCTGTAGTCAACATGGCTGGGTCCAGATCACAAGTTATGACCTGCCTTCTGTGGATCATGGCTCCAAAGTCAATTCAGTTTTCAAAACTTTTGTAGTGTTTAGATCTGTACCACAGGTGTTTCATCCAGTGGCTAATCTAGGATCTGGGTGATCTGTTTCTTAGTTCAGTTATCAGTCTTTGGTATGTTAAGATCAGATCTACATGGAGGTGAAGGTGGATCTAGGAGTTCATAATGACTTTATAGGATTCTTTCCCCCAAACTCCTAGCTCTCCACAGGCTCCCTGCCTGATAGTTCTTTGGAGTTCCCCATTTTGATCCTTAGACAAGAAATCTGAGTCTTTGTTTACTCCTCTCTGCTTTGCACTTCCTGCAACTTTTCCCATGTCTGGGGCCAAGCAGCAGGAGGACAGGGAAAGATAAAAAATGTCAGTGGGGTTTTCCCCACACTATCTTGGAACCATAGCTACTCCAAACATATTGGAAGGTTCCCCTCTTCCTTAGCATTTTAAGCACTTGACAGTGCTGCTTCCTTCATTGTCACTGTCATAGGGAGATTGCCTATTGGCTAGGGTGTGGGAGAACTGAAAAAAAGAAAAAGTGGTGTACTTCCCCACTTTCTCTGAATTTTAAGAGATCTATTTGTACTCTTACTAGTATTTTCTTGTCCATATCGATGCCCCTTCTGAATTTTGGGCTGTCTTAACTCCAATCTAGTGGCTAGCGGAAGGAAAAAATGGTAAACTTGTTGCCAATTTTTATACTTCAAATTCTGGTGTTCATTCCCAATTTACCTGATACAATTTATGTTTTAGAATCCTTAAATAGTTGCTACATGCATTCTATTCAAGTTTTATAGCTGCATCCAGTGGGAAAGAGTAGGTTAAGTGTTATCATTCTATGTTAACTGGAATCATAACTCTTGTATCGGTTAGTTTTCATACATAAATATGTATAGATAATGGAGTGTTTTCTTTGGTGTATATTTGTGTTGGGATTAATCTTTTCATATACTATCTGAGACAATAACTTTATACTATAAATACTCTTCTGGATATCTATTGCTATGGAAGACAACCTCAAACAAAGTACCTTAAAATGACATAAGTCATTTTATTATTACATAGATCCAGGGATTGATTAAGGGAAGCTATATGGTTCTTCCTTTGGGTGTCACAGATGTTTACAGTAAGATGGTGGCTGAGAATGAAATAATTTGAAGGCTCACTCACTTATGTGTGTGGCATATGGGCTGGGAACACTAAAAATAGCTGGGGTTCCTGTGGTGTCTGTCTCTATTGCTATGTGGTTTCTCCAGCATGACAGCTTCAAGGTAGATAGATTTTTTTATTTTCTACACTTATTGAGACATAACTAATACATAACATTGTAAGTTTAAGGTGTACAATGTGTTGATTTGATACATTTATATATTACAATATGGTTACCATCATAATGTTAGTTAACACCTCCATCGTGTCAAAGAATTAGCATTACAGTTTTTGTGGTGAGAACACTTAAGATCTTCTTTTTCAGAGACTTTCAAGTATACAGTATAGTATTATCTACAATAATAATGCTGTGCATTAGTTCCTCAGAACTTACTCCTCTTATAACTGGAAGTTTGTACTCTTTTTTTTCCATTTCCCCCACTCTGGGCCCTGGTAACCAACATTCTACTGTCTGTTTCTACTAATTAAACTTCTTTACATTCCACATATAAGTCAGGTTATATAGTATATGTCTTTCTGTGTCTACCTCATTTCACTTAGCATAATGACTTCAAGGTCCATCCATGTGTCCCAAATGGCAGGATTGCCTTCTTACTCCTGGCTAAATATTCCAGTGTGTGTGTGTGTGTTCTTTATCCATTCATCCATTGGTGGACACTTTCTGTATCTTGGCTATTGTGAGTAATGCTGCAATAAACATGGGAGTGCAAATATCTCTTTGAGATACTGTTTCAATTTCCTTTAGATATATATCTAGAAGTGGGAATGCTGGATCATATGATAGTTCTAATTTTAATTTTTGGGGGAATCTCCATACTGTTTTTCATAGTGACTGCAACAATTTATATTCCCACCAAAACAGTACACAAAAGTTCATTTTTCTCCACATTCTCATCAGTATTTTTTAATCTCCTGTCTTTTTGATCATAGCAATTCTAACAGGTATGAGGTGATATCTCATTGTGGTCTAGATTATTACATGGAAGCTCAGAACTCCAAAGTGAGTGGAGAGAAAGAGGATGAGAGTGAGTCATGTAGAAACTAGGTTGCTTTTTATGACTTAGCTTCACAAGTTATGCAGTCTTCATTGCCACATTCTATTCTTTGAGGCAGTTGCAAGGGTCCACTGAAGTTCAAGGGAGTAGGAACATAGATTCTCCTTATTGAGGGGAGAGTGGCATGGTTTTGGAAGAGTACATGGGATTGGAAATATGCTTGTGGGCATTTTTGGAAAATACAATTTGCCACGGGTACTAGGAATTTTGTACTTTTAAGGTAGCTCCTGAGTTGTTCTTAGCATGAACTATAGAGAGAAGTTCTGTTTTTTACTTTTGGAGACCCAAGGGGGTGTAATATTAAATACTGTGATCAATATGGCCAGTTGTCAGCAAACATAGATTTTAATGAGTTTCTAGAAATTAGATCAAGTTTTCCCATTGTTGTATAACTTTCTTTGTGACCATCCAGGTTTTTAGTGTTTGCAATGGAATTACAATGTACTATAGGGTACAGTGGTACCTTGGTACTCATCATTAATGTGTTCCAAAACTTGTGATGAATGCCAAAACTGAGGAGTACCAAAACCGACGAGTACCAAACTATGAAGCATTTTCTCTTGTGGGGTGGTGTCATGACTCATACATAAGTTCAAGTCCCAAGCAAGCGCCAAGTTCTGAAACATTTTTTTCTCTCATCAAAATGTGACGAATACAGGCTTTGATGTGTTCTGAAGCCAACGAGTACCGAGGTATGACTGGTATATGGATTTTTCAGGGTTTGGGTGACTGCCCGGGGGAATAGGAAACTACCTAAAATCTAGATAAGATTTTTTTGCTTAAAGAAGGGCCTAAATGGGCTTGCCAGAGTCTTCACCAAGAGGGGAACCAGGAAGGCTGCAGTAGTCCAAATATCTTTCCTACCTAATGCCATCTCTACCCTACAATTGCTCTTTAGTTTAGTGTTGCTTTCCTCAATGAATTCTCTTAAAAAATGCAAATGCCTCTGGGAGAGAAATCCTAGACAGAAATCCCAGCAGCTGAGATGAATTTCAGAGTGCTTCAATAAACACTTTAAGAGTAAAGTGCTAGGCACTGGGAATTCAGTGATTATAATTTGGTCTCTCTTTTATTTCTTTAAAAATATTTTATTTACTTATTTTTAGAGAGAGAGAGAGAAAAAGAGATGGAGAAGAACATCAGTGTGTGGTTGCCTCTCACATGGCCCCCACTGGGGACATGGCCCAAAACCCAGGCATGTGCCCTGACTGGGAATCAAACCAGTGACCCTTTGCTTCTCAGTCCAGTGCTCAATCCACTGAGCCACACCAGCCAGGGCTCTCTTTTCTTTCTTGAAGAAGGTAAATTGAAAATTCTAGTTGCTGAGAATTTGTTCTGAGAGGTTTTATCCTTCAGAGTCCAGTTTATAGTTTTTTTCCAGAGCTGGGCCTGGTCCTAAAAATTATCCAAAGACTTCCTGGGCTACCATATTGTCAATATAAAAATAATACACGACACTCCCCACCCGCCCCACCACTCATCTACCTGGAATAGCAAGTGTTCAGTTCCTTCAGTGCTCTTCCCAGAATAAGGAGTGAGTCTATTTTTCCAGTGGTGAAGAATATATTTTAATGCTTTCCCCTCATTCCGCCCTCTTGTGGGTCCTCACTTTGGGACAGAGTAGAGCAGAAGTCTGAATGAAGCCTGACAGATACTGGGAAGCCCCAAAAGCTGGCAGGCACTATGAGAGATGTGGAAGGAGAGCTGTAGCGGGTAATGTGATTTCGCGGCTCCTCGCTTCCTCCAGGGCCCCCACTTTACTGAGCCCAGGGCACCTACATAGTTTCTGAGATGAAACACTCTGCAGTGGCCCTAGAGACAGGACTGAAGGCCACTCAGGGCGCAAATCCAAGCTGATGCTCCTGCCAGGCTGGCGACCTCTGGCGTCCAGTTTAGGATACGTGGCAGCTAGGGCTTCAGAATCCGACCCCACGACCCCAGATGGCCTGGCCAGGTACGCCAGGACCCAGGGAGGAGCTCAGAGAGGCCAGGGGCTGGCAGCTGGTCTGTGAGTAGGAGGGTGACACCCAAAGCTGCTTTGGTGGCCGGGCCGACGGTGGGCAGGGCGAGGCTGAGGGCCGAACAGGTGCGCGGGCCGGGGAGGCGGTGCTTGGGGATCTTGCGCACTGCGCGAGCCCCTCCCCCGATCGGGCGCCAACGGGAGGAGGAGCTGCGGCTGCCACCGCCACTCCGGCAGGTCTGCTGCTAGGAGTCAACTCGCTGATAACGTGGGTTGCAGGTCCACACGCAGGCGAGGCAGGCGGCTCTGAGGCCATGGAGCCTGGTGGTGGTGACGCGGCGCGCTTTGGCCTGGGGCGGGCAGCCCAGGAGCTGCCACCGCAGTTGCTGCTTCTGTCGCTGCTGCCGCTGTTGCTGGGTCGGGGGCTGCGTGTCGTGGCTGCGGCCTCTTCCTCTGGGGCGGCGGCTGAAGACAGCAGCGCCATGGAGGAGCTCGCCACTGAGAAGGAGGCGGAGGAGAGCCACAGGCAAGACAGCGTGAGCCTGCTCACTTTCATCCTGCTGCTCACGCTCACCATCCTCACCATCTGGCTCTTCAAGCACCGCCGTGTGCGATTCCTGCACGAGACCGGGCTGGCCATGATCTATGGTGAGCACCCCTCCCGTGCCCACTACCCCGACACCTTTCGGACAGCCTGGCCACTGCGTCCCCCCGCCCCCCCCACCGTGCTTCACTGTGCTTCCCCTTCACTCGCAACGTGTTTTTTGCCTTGTTCTTTCCCTGCTGCTACGGTGTTTGTTCCCAAGGTCACCTGTCTGCATTTTCTGGCTTTCTATTACTGTTGAAAAGAATTCAACCCCATTTCAACATTTCTTAATGGGAACCAGGAAAATGACAGGCACAAAGGTGGCCTGGTTCTGTCCACCAGGTTCTGACTTACCCCTCGCCCTATCTCGCCCCCGGGCCCCTGCTCCAGTTCAGCTCAATAGGATGTGGGTGCCCTGGTGGGAGGTGGATGACTTCGCAGGGGACTGCGCTATCCCGGGAGGCAGGCCACAGTGAGGGTCAGGGCGAGGGCTGAGGGCTTCTTGGCTTGGGTATGGGCTGGGGTGGCCTGGTGGATGCTACATCCATGGTCAGCCTGTCTGGGCGTCCACTTCTGAGATGTGTTTCTTGGTCTCTAGTTAATAACGTGAGAGCATGAAGCATTGTGAAAGGTGATTGTAGCTCAGGACCCAGAGTGGTACCCAGCCATGTTGGACCTAGTCCCGGAGATGGACACATCTTCCACCCTTATGCCCAGGTGGGAGGTTCTGCCCACTTACTTGCCTTCTCCAAGTGAAGAGTTTTTATGTTCCTCAGATTGTAACATGGACGTGACTTTGAAGATATATTTGTGAATGTATGAAGAGGGAAAGTAATGGTTTTAATTCTGGAGTCAGCCTTCTTTTGTTGTGAAGGGTGGGCTGTTGCCACCATCCTTTTCTGAATTTAATGGCACATGGTGTGTCATATGCACAGTGGTCAGTACAAATCTTCTGTCATTATGTGTCACTTAGCCACAATCTGAATCATCCTTTCTCCCCCACTATGCCCCCTGGACCCCACCCTATCACTCCAAACTGGAACCAAGTATTCTCTTTTTGTAGAGTTAGGGCCCACATTGACATGCTCATTTGAAATAAAGGAGCCCACCTCATGACCGGTCCCAAGAGGCAGCATTTTACTTTATCACTTATACTAGAGGGATTTCTCCATTCAGTTTCCATTCAGGGTTCCCTGATAGAGAATGGAAAGAAGACATCTTAATCTTTAATGTGAAAATTACCCCTTGGCCCTGGGGCTTGCTTCTCGTGGTTCTTGATTGGTATTTGACAGCCCAGACTCATGACCACAGATGTTACAAAGTGCTGTCAGGAGCCCTAGAATTTTCAGGGTATAGTGACCTCCACAGATCTTGGATTGAAACAGGACCAGGTCCAAAACTGAGTATGGTTATTGCAAATTACAGGTGTAAATACAAACTCTGGCCTTGGTACATGGTCATTCTTGAGTTCTGTGGTTGGTGTCAGTTGGTGACAAATGTTTGATGCCTGGGCTGCATGTAAGTTAGGATGTTTCCTGAGCAGAGAGCAGAGAGCAGAGTGGGGAGTTAAAGCACGTTGTTATTTCTGGTGATTGACTCTGAGCCATAATGCAAATGAAGATTGCCTTTATGTTATATAGATAGCCTTGAAAATATTTTTATTTTATAACACTTGTACCCAATTCATTAAAGTACAATGTAAAATATTTTAGAAGGTAGTTTTGACAGGCTCATAAATACATGCTCAAGTGCATGGAAACTAAATGGGGGATTTAAAAAAAAACATTTTCTGAGGAGTACTCCATGTTCTTAGGAGCTCAATCACCTTTATCTTAAGACTTAGAAACAGCAGTGGAATTTTCCTTTGCTGATATGTACTTTTTAGATTCATCACAAGCTTTTAGTTGTTGAGGCTGTACTACAGTGTTTCATTTTGTGTTACTGAAATCTGGTTTAATTGGTGATTGGCAACATCATTTCATAGCATTCCGTGTAATTTTTTGTACTATGTCTTTGGGTTTTAATATTATTTTAAAATGTATTAAAAATTTTAGTTTGTCAATATATAATGTCCTAGGTTATGCCAAAGATTAATATTTTGATATGAGTTGCTTATAATTGTGAGAAAACATTTCCCTCTCTCAGGGATATTCTCTTCTGTTTCAAGAACCCCCTCCCCAATCTGAATTCTAATGTCATTTGACTAGCTATACCCAAGATTATTGAAATTATTCATTATACCCAAGACTATTGAAATTCTGATAAAAAATTCAGTATGAAAATGTTTGAACACATAAGTGAATGCAGTACAGGTTTTCAGGACTTCTCTATTTTAGTAGTAAGAAATCAGATTGCATTTGTTGAGATGAATAGAGGAAGTGAGTAATTGTCCTGTTGCCTCTGAGTAATAAAGGACAAATGACACAAGGAAGTAGTTAAGTATCTGCTGCATGCTGTGGGCTCCACTTCATTTCTGGAGGTAAAACATTTAACTTTTAAATATGAGCAAATTGTTATGAGTGAAAGAGTTCAATGTGAATTTTAAAACTCTTTACCTTGAAATTTAAAAAAATCTGGTTTCTGCCACTTTAAAAATATTTACGTGGTACTTTAATCTGAGAGGGAAGACTTTTATATACAAATATATTAGATTGTCCCTGGCTGGTGTAGCTCAGTGGACTGAGTGCAGGCCTGTGAACAAAAGTGCCACCGGTTCGATTCCCAGTCAGGGTACAAGCCTGTGTTGCAGGCCAGGTCCCTGGTTTGGGCCCTCTTAGGGCAGCCACACATTGATGTTTCTCTCCCTCTCTTTCTCCTCCCCTTTCCCTCCCTCTAAAAAAACCACACAAATATATTACATTGTGATAGTACATATATTGGCTAGTATATGTATTATATGTATTGGTTTCCTTGAGGGGGTAAAGGGTAGAAACTAGGTGGCCATTACATAGGGATTGGAAAGAGACATCACTCTATACACTTTTGTGCTATTTGATTTTGACCTATAGAAGTGTGCCCATGCCTTCATTCTGTGGCATTTGTGATGGTATTTTAAGATGCTCCTCAGATCATCCAATTTGATGCCCATTCCTCCTTATTTAAATCACATTATGTTGTCAATTTTCTGTGAAGTCCCATTACGTTGTCAATTTCTGTTGTCAACTTTCAATTGTTTGTACCTATGGAGCTTCTGGAACTGAGACAATAGGGGGAAAGGGAAAGCTATTTTCTTTCCCCTCCCTCTTCTTCTTCTTATCCCATCATTCCCAATAGATAGTTGATGTTAAATTAGGAGTGGTGTGCATAAATAGATCCAATAACTACACTTACTTTGGTGAAAAGGACCCAAAGACAGTAAAAGACAGATGCAGTGTGAATCCTTACCACTTAAATGGAAAGGAACTCCCCCTTCTACCAAGAGAGAGTTATAAGCACTCCTCCCTGACAACAGCCCCAGACAGCTACAGGGAAGGTAACCACAGACCAAACTCCAGGGAAGTTGAAAGCAGTACCCCAGACCCTGTAATGGGAGCTGCGTGGCAACAGGAAAGGCCACCAGTCTAACCTGTTTTGTCAGGGCAGGGAGCTCCCAGCTGCCTGGTTCTGTAGTGATTATGTGCCATCCTAAAGTTACTGGGCACAGCATGTCTGTGCAGCAGAAATAGCAAGTGTTTGAGGCAGGGAAAGCTGGTATAAACAGACCGTGTCAGTTAATTGTGGTTCTCTCTCATGTGTGCAGTAGTTCCACTTCCCCCATAATGTTTTTGTGACAACTGATACGGGTCCAAAATACCTAACTTGGCCATGCTAGTCTACCACATGCTTCTTGTTTCCCTCCTGCTTCCTACCTATCAACTTTTTCAAGCCCCTCCAGGTTCTGTGGCTTGTGGGCTCACTGTTGCTTTGTTGGAGCTGGATTACTAAGCACAGACTGAGAGTGGGTTCACAGGCACAATTTGAAAGGGGAAAATGTGACCTTTTGCAGTAGCATGAAATTAACATTTGAGCCTGTCAGCAAATATTTTGGGACCACCCTCTTCCTGGTTAATCAAAAGCCCTGGTTTTTTAAAGAACTCATACTTTGGCTCTAGTTTGGGGCAGCTCCATAGGGCCTCACTTTGATACAGATTGCCTGAGTTCAAATGCTGCCGTGGTTAACTTTTAAAGCTGTATATAACATTGGGTAAGCTCTCTGAGCCTTAGCTTCCTCTTTTCAAAAATGGAGACAGTGTCACTTACCTCACAGGATTATTGCATGAATGAGATACTCTAAAGGTCAAGTGCAGTTTCTGGTACTTAAACAGTTGGTAAATATTAGTTTTCATTCTCACGCTAGACTTTGTGATTCTTTGCCCAGTGTTGCTACTTGAGGCCGGTTCAGTAGAGACCTGCTATAATTCGACAATGCATTAGGATACAGTTAGTAGGGGTGAGGAGAACTGCAATATTTTGTGGGCTATTTGTTAATACCTAGAAAAAAAGGTACAATGGATCTACCCTACTCTTTTATCCAGCAGTCTCAATTATTAGACTTTATTCTTCAGAAATACTTGCATTAGCACATTACATTACTTGTACTGCAGTATTTGTTGCAGCAGAAACAAGTCGTAATGCTCATCAAGAAGGGACTGGTTTAAATTATAGCATATTCCTGCTAAGGAATACTGTGAAGCTGATAAAAAGAGGTATTTTGGGATCTCCTTTTAAGGCAGCTGTCCACGCATACAGTTGTGGTAAAAATAAGGCACCGATCAGTTATGTGTAGTATTATCTCATTTATTCTCTAAAAATTATGTAATGTATGTATGTATACATGATGTGTAGGCATTTATATATGACATATGTACTTCTCTGGAAAGATACACAAATTTAGTAGTGGTTATGTTTTGGCAGTGAGATCAGTTGTTGAGAGAGAGGGAGGGAGATGATACTTTTCCTTTGATACTCTTCTGAATGTTCTGAAATTCCTGTAACACTGACACAATACTTTTGCAGTTGAAACATTGTTCTAAAATAAAGCAAATGACTTTTATGTAGTAAAAAATACATTAGAAATGGATTATTGTTATGTGATAAGGTAGCATTAATTATTTAAAAGTTATAAATAGAACTAAAATGTGTCTTAAAGAGGAAAAAACAATATTTCTTGAAAGTGTTTCTTAGAACTTTCAGAAGTTAACCTTTTTAGAATGATATAATTAGAAAAATCACCATTTTACAGCCACCAATGATAATTGATTTAGGGATTTTCAGTGAATTCAAGAGTTGTAGGTGAATTCAAATGTTGTTGGAGAACGTGGTAGTTGCATGGCGTGGAGTGTCACCCCACAGATTACTTGACCATCGCAAAGGAAGGGTACCTTTACAGTGGAAAGGTATGGCAATCACAATCTTAAAACCGACTTATCAAATTTATCCTCATTCCTTGTGGAACTCTCTAGTATCATGTGTCTCCTGATGTGATGTAATAGGAATTATACAGCTTTATCTATGTAGTATTAATCCTCCAAATGTTTCTTCTGAATCTAATTGAGGTTCAGGTATATCTTTCAGTTTGTAGGAAATATAGGAGACGGAGAAACAAATTATAAAGTACCATGCATAAACAAACATATCCAAGATATGGAACAATTTACAAGACAGTTAAGACAGTTACCCTGATTTCTTCAAAAAGTGTTTGTCAAGGGAAACAAAAAGGCAGATAAGTGTTTGTTATGGACTGAACTGTATCTCCCCTGCAAATCCATACAATGAAGCCTCAATCCCTAATGTGATGGCACTTGCAAGTGGGGCCTTTGGGAGATAATTAGGGTTAGATGAGGTCATGAAGGTGGGTCTCCATGATGAGATTAGTGCCTTTATAAGAAGAGGAAGAAACCAGAGCTCGCCCTTTCTCTGCCATGTGAGAATAACAACAAGATGGCAGCTATCTACAAGCCAAAGAGTGCTCCAACCAGACACTAAATCTGCTGGCACCTCGATTTTGAACTTCCTAGCATCCCAAACTGTGAGAAATAAATGTTTTTTTTAAGTCCTCACTTGAGGATATGTCATTGATTTTAGAGTGAAAGGAAGGGAGAAAGAGAAACACTGATGTCAAAGAGAAACATTGATTGGTTGTCTTCTATATATGTCCTGACTGGACATCGAACTGGTAACCTAAGCATGTACCCTGACCAGGAACCCAGCCTGCAACGTTTTGGTGCATGGTTTGACACTCCAACCAACCGACCTATCCAGCCAGAGCAGAAATAAATGTTTGTTGTTTAAGCCACCCAGCCTAATATTTTTTAGTAGCTTAGGGAGACTAAGATGGTGTTCTAAGTTAATAGATACAGAGAGATATAACCAAATGTAGCACAAAAAACTTAGCTGGCTTCTGGCTTATGAAACTTGATAGTCTTATGGTTCATGGAAAAGATATAAAAATGTTTTGGGGACAATCAGGGATATTTCAATGTGGACTTGGTGTCAGGTGATAGTAGGGAATTACTGTTATTTTTCTTAGATATGATAATTGAGTTTATATGGGAGAATGTACTTAAGTCATTGGAGATATAGGTTGAAGTATTTAGGGGTGAAGTATATGAGTCCTAATGTATGCAACTTAATTTCAAAAATGTCACTCAAAAATACACATGCCACATAAAATATAGAGAAAAATATGGCACAGTACTAGCAATTGTTAAATCTAGGTGGTGAGTGAAGAGGTATGCTTTATACTCTTCTTTCAATTATTTAGTATGTTTTGAAATTTTCATTAAAATAGAAGACTGGGGAAGACATTAACCTCCCTATTAACCTGTTAACTGGTAACCTGTTAACCTTCCTGCCTGAAATATTATACAGGTGAGGCTGTATACATCCTGTTTGTTACTCTCATTAAACTCTTTCTGACACTGAGTAATGTTATTTGACATTAGTTTACATGTGATGATGTTAGGCTTACATGACTTGAGAATCAGTAATCCCTTTTTAATTTCAATTTTCATTTGATTAAAAAATATTTTTAAAGAACTCTTTCATGCTACCTCCCCACTCTGACAACCACTGATCTGTTTCCCATCACTATGGTTTTGTGTTTTCAAATATGGTGTATAAATGGAAACTTTCAATATGTAAACTTTTGGGATTAGCTTTTTCACTCAGCATAATGCCTTTGAGATTTATCCATGTTGTTGCATGTATTTATAGTTAGCTCATTTTTATTGGTGAGTTAGATTTCATTTTATGGATATAACAGTTTGTTTATTTGTTTGCCAGTTAAAGGGCAATTGGGCTGTTCCCAGGTTTTTGTGATTATGAATAGAGCTGCTATAAATATTAGTTTATGGGTTTTTGTGTAAACATACATTTTCATTTTTCTATGGTAAATAACCAGGAATTGGATTGCTGGGTAATAGGGTAAGAATAAGTTTAACTTTATAAGGAAACTGCCAAACTGTTTTCTGTAGTGGCTGTACATTCCAACTAGCAATGTGTAAGAGTTCCAGTTGCTCCATGTTCTCTCCAGAACTTAGTATTGTTAGTATTTTTTATTTTAGTCATTCTAATAGATGTGTAGTGGTATCTCATTGCAGTTTTAATTTTCATTTCCCTAATGTTGAACATATTTTCATGTGCTTATTTGCCATTCACATATCCTTTTTCAAGTGACTGTTCAAGTATTTTGCCCATTTTCTAATTGTGTTGTTTGTTTTCTTTGAATTTTGAGAGTTCTTTATATATTCTGGATGCAACTCTTTTGTTAGATATGTAATTTGCAAATATTCTCTCCTATTTTGTAGCTTGTGTTTACATTATCTTAACAGTGTCATTTGCAGAGCAAACATTTTAAGTTTCAATGCAATCCAATTTATTACCTTTTCCTTTTTTATTGATTGTATTTCCTTTGGGTTGTCATGTCTAAAAACTCACTGCTTAACCCCAGGTCAAGGTTTTCTTTTGCCCTAGCTGGTGTGGCTTAGTGGATTGAGTGCCAGCCTACAATCTGAAAGGTCGCAGGTTTGATTCCCAGTCAGGGCACATGCCTGGGTTGCAGGCCAGTCCCCCAGCTGGGGCATATGAGAATCTGGTGTTTTTCTCCCTCTCTTTATCCCTCCCTTCCTATCTCTGAAAATAAATAAATTAAATCTTTTAAAACATTTTAAAAAGAAGATTTTCTCATATATTTTCTTCTAAAAGTTATGGTTTTACATTTCACATTTAGATCTGTGATTTATTTTGAGTTAGTTTTTATAAAAGGTATGAGGTTTAGGTTGAGGTTCATTTCTTAATGTACGGGTGTTTAATTTTTCCAACATTTTTGTGAAAAAGATGATATTTCCTTAATTAAATTACTTTTAAACTTTGTCCAAAATCAATTGCTGATATTTGTGTAGATATATTTATGGACTTTCTATTATGTCCCACTTATCTCTGTATCTAACTTTTTGCCAATACCACACCATCTTGCTTACTGCAGCTTTCAAGTGGGTCTTAAAATTGAGTCCCTCCAACCTAATTCTTTTTCAAAATTGTTCTAGCTTGAATATTATATATTAATTTTCTTTTAAAGATTTCATTTATAAATTTCTAGAGAGAGAGGCAGGGAGGGAGAGAAACATTGATTGGCTGCCTCCCACATGCCCCCAACTGGGGACTCTGTCTGCAACCAGGCATGCGTCCTGACTGGGAATCAAACTGGTGATCCCTAGGCTCCCAGGCCAGTGCTCAACTCACTGAGCCACACCAGCTAGGCCAAATAGTCTATATTCTTAATGATTTCCTATGTAGTTCTATCAATTTTTCACCACAGTCAATTTTAGAACATTTTCATCACTCCCACAAGAGACCCTGTACCTGTTAGTCATATTTTGTTTTCTCCCAACACCTCCAGCCCTAGACAACTATCAGTTTACTTTCTGTTTCCATGGAGTTTCTTATTTTGAACATTTTATGTAAATGTAATTATACAATATGCGGTCCTTTGTGATTGGCTTCTTTCACTTAGCGTACTGTTTTCAAGGTTTATTGATGTTGTAGCATATGTCATTATTTCATTTTATTTTATAGCTGAATACTCTTCCACTGTATGAATACACTATATTTTATTTATCCCTTGAGTTGATGAAAATTTGGGTTATTTTCACTTTTTGATTATTATGAATAATGTTTTTACAAACATTTGTGAACAAGTTTTCATATGACCATTTCTCTTGGGTATATACTTACAAGTAGAATTGTTGGGTATATTTTTATGTTTGACACATTTATGTCTTTATACTTAAAGTGACTTCTTATAGGTAGCATGTAGGTGGGTCTTGCTTTTTTTTAAAAAAACTGATGTGATAATCTGCCTTTTATTGGGATGTTTTGTCCATTTACTTTGATGTGAGTATTGATATGGTTATTTTGAGTTTGTGATCTTGCTATTTGTTTTCAATTTGTCCCATTTGGTTTTTTCCCTTTTCCCATTTTTCTACCTTCTTTTTAATTACTAAAGTATTTTAAAGTTCCATTTTATTTCCTTGTAGCTTATTAACCACGACTCATTGTTTTGTTATTTTAGTTGTTACTTCAAGATTTATAGTATACATCTTTAACTTGTCACAATCTACCTTGAAGTGATATTATGCAACTTCAGATTTAGTATAAGGACATTATAATAGAATGTTTCCATTTCTTCCCTGTAAATTTGATATTTTTCTATGCATTTTACTTTTGCAGGGTATACACCCCACAATCCATTGTTATTACTTTTGTTTAAACAGTTATGTTTTAAAGACATTTAAATAATAAGAAATACATTTAAAGAGTAATATATTATTAATATCTATATTCTATTTCCAGTGCTCTTCAGTCCATTGTTTCTTATTTCCATATGGTGTCAGTTTCCTTCTGCCAGGGGGATATGCTTTAACATTTCTTGTAGTGTGGGTAGCTGATGATAAATTCTTTCAGCTTTTGTGTGTGTGAATATATCTTTATTTTCACCTTCATTTTGAAAGATGTTTTTGTTGGGTAAGGAATTCTAGGCTGTTGTTTTCCCCTTTCTCCATTTCTTGCTCCATCATCTTTTTGCTTATGTTGTTTCTCATCCTTGTCTTTGTTCCTCTGTATGTAACATGTCTTTCTTCTCCAGCTGCTTTTAAGATTTTTTGTTTATTACTGGTTTTGAGCAATTTAAATGTAGCTTACCTTGGTGTAGTTTTCTTCATGTTTCTTTTCCTTTGGATTCGTTTGGTTTCCTGGGTCTGTGGTTTTATAGTTTTTATTAAGTCTGGAAAAATTTTGGCAATTATTTCTTCATATATTCTTTCTATCTTTTCCTTTCCATATTTATGGGCACCAGTTACCTGTACATTAGACCATTTCAAGTTGTTCTACAGCTCACTGTTCTATAGCTCTACAGCATTTTCATATTTTTTCTCTGTATCTTATCTTGGAATTTTTTTTCCTGTGCCCTTCTTAACCCACCTTTTCTTCCACAATATCTAATTTACCATTAATTCTATCTAGTGTATTTTTCATCTCAGACATTATAGTTTTTATGCTCAGAAGTTCCATTTGGGTCTTTTTAAAAAATATTTTCCATGTCTCTGTTTAACTTTATGAACATATATATGTTATAATTGTTTTAAAACCTTTCTCTGGTACTTTAAAAATTTGAGTCTATTTCACTTGATTGATTATCCTCCTTATTGGCTGCATTTTCCCACCTCTTTATATACCTGCTAATCTTTAGTTGGATGGCAGACATTGTGAATTTTGCCTTCTTAGGTGCTAGATGGTTTTGTATATATTACTATTAATCTTCTTGAGCTTTGTTCCTAGATACTGCTAATTTACTTGGAAATAGTTTTATCCCTAGGGGTTCTGCTTTTATGATTTGTTAGGTACGTCTGGAGCAGTACTCATTCTAGGTCTAGTTATTCCCACTATTGAGGCAAGACTATCCTGACTGTTTTACCCAATGCCCTATAAACTGTGAGGATTTCCACTCTAGCTCATGGAGACAGGTACTAGTCCAATAGCCAGGTATTGTTCTCCCCCATCTTTTCAGATTATTCTTTCCCCTATGTGTGTATGCTGATTTCTGTTGAATACCCAAGGAAGAGACCCTCTGTGGATCACCAGGATTATCTTTCTGTGCATGTATCCTCTCTAGTATTCTGTCCTATCACTTCAGCTGCTTTTATTTATTTTTAAAAATATTTTATTTATTTATTTTTAGAGAGAGGGAGGGCCAGGAGAAAGAGAGAGAAACATCAATATATGGTTGCTTCTTGCATGCCCCCTACTGGGAACCTGGTCTGCAACCCAGGCATGTGCCCTGACTGAGAATTGAACCAGTGACCCTTCGTTTTGCAGGTTGGCACTCAGTCCACTGAGCCACAC
>PVJI01026412.1:0-19239 GCA_004026765.1 Micronycteris hirsuta | reverse complement strand
TTTGGTCTTAAGGAAAGTACTCAAAAGCTAGAAACTGCTAGCAATATAATCTAGTCAGTAAGGCAAAGATAAGAATCTCAGATTTAATATCTAAAGTAAATGCTAAGATAGTTATCTACTTAAGATATTAAAAGTGACCTCATATTCTGCCTTTTAAATGATTAGAAAACCCCAGCTGGAACTATCTGATTTGATATTTTTAATAGTGGAGTCCTTGCTTTATTCCATCTGGTATATGGCCAGAGGGAATAGAGTTAAATGTAGGGCCTTATGGAATTAACATATAAATGCCATTATTTCTCCCATTTGGTTATATAGGAAGTTCACATGTTTTAAATGTCCACTCTTTTGGTAGCACTATTCAAAACGGAAACACCTTGAGAAGAAACAGTCCTTAGGCACTGCCCTAGTACTAAAGATAAAAATTTCGTATGTAAAAACTGAAACAGAATGAAAATTAAATGAGGAGAGAAATCGTCTTTTTTCTCATGAACATATTCTACCTATACTATTTTCCAAACCAAAGATTATAGCAGAATGGTTAGTTGGCCCACTAAGCTGCTAGTTTCTCAAAGTAAATGTTACTAAATGTTCATTTGAATTATTTCATGCTTCACTGGTCCTCAAATTTCTGAAACAAGCTAGAAGCATCTACAAGAAGGATTTTTGCTTTATTTAAATAAATAGAATCCACCAAAATTATGTTGTTGTTCATGTGCTTTTTAATATCATAATGGAATTCCATCGCTTAATATATTATGACTTCTAAGTGTTTCCCAAATTTCCCTTTTCTAATTCTAATTATACTTAGAAACTAAGTGATAAAGAGGAACAGATCCTGAAGAGTTCACAGAAACAATGAAAACAGGCAGCCTATAAATCTCTATTTTCAAGATAAAGTCCAACATACTCTATTGGGACACACCAAGGAATAATGAAATCAATTGTTGTACCACAAATACACAATATACTCTTTAATCTCGGTGTTATGATTGCTGAATCAGGAGTCTACAGGGTAAGGGAGTGTGTAGGTCATTCACGGGGCAAGTGAAATGTCGAGACAGGGAACAACAAATTGGGGTGCAGTGAGAATAGTTCTAGGAATAGAACTGGGGCTGCATGAAGTCAAACCGATTAGGAGGCAGGAGAGAGGAAGAAAAGTGGAAATTAATGGTTATAATGACTACTGGAGTTTAAAACGAAGTTCTGAGTGGCAAAATGCAAGATGAGGCCACAAGAATGAGTTAAAATAAATGGTGGAGATAAGAGAAAAACAAAGGAATTTTAAGGCTAAAGTGTTCCATACAGATTCCCGGAAAACATTTAGAATGAAAGGAGCAGAATACTAACAGCCAGAAAAGCAAAATGGTTTTCAGTGAAACAACCTATTTTAGTGTTTGGGCTTTTCACAAACTCAAAAGGCTGGAACTTCTCTTCATTTACTCAGCATACATTACTCAACACATATAAGCTTATTTATACTTAAGGCTGCCTATCCAAACCACTACCCCTTTCTTTATTGCTAACAGAGCCCCACCCCTGTTTAATATCTACTCTTCATCTGGCCAAGTGTTCTAAGGGAAGGGAAGGTCACTCGTTTAGTCCCAACCCATCGGGGAATTTATTCCAGTTTGTTGGTGTCATTTCCACATAGTTTCTCAAACTAAAACCTTTGAAGTCGATTTTATGTTCTTTTCTTTACTTCCACACGTAAATAGTCAGCAAACAGGTAAGACTGGTAATGTTTTTACCCACTCACTGGGCAAACATCATTATATCTTTTTATAGTCAGTTTTGCTATAGTATTTGTTTTGAAAATGTGAGTCAATTCCAACACAATGGATATATTAGGGATCAATCTGAGCATAATGAGAAATTTGTGTTTCATTAGTGAGAAACACTAGGCCAATATAGACAACTACCCTCTGGCGAACTAAGACACGTAGGAGTACATGAAACACACATCTCAAACATCTACTGTGTCACAAGTCCCACCAATCCCCACGATGGTCCAACTTTCCTTCGGATTTTAGACAACCTCTGTCCACCACATTACAATAATTTACAAGCTGCAACTGCTGACACCCACTTCCACAAGGACACAGAGTGTCTTTTTAAAGCGAGACATTTATTGTTTTTAGATTTTTTTCACCCCTCAACATGTATAAAACTGTTCTACCGATTTTTTTAAAAATTAGATTTTTTATAAAAATTTTTCTCTGATAAAGTTTTTTACTGTGCCATTAACCTGTTTTCCACATAAGCCTTGATTTTTTAATTGCATAATCCTGCATATCAGTGATTTTAGGAATGCAACTGTTACATCACAGCAGAACTGACTGAATATTAGTACCACTCTACAAAAAGTTAACCCAAAAGAACACCCACCCATACCTGAATGTCCCGAGATCTCCTTCCTTACTGACAGAGCAATTCTAGGAGAGAATTTTAGTTTGTACAAGTGTATAAAAAAGAGCCTGATGTGTTAAGGATAGCATCAGTTACCCAGCCAAATTCTTTCGCTTCTTTCCTGTATCCAGAATGTTAGTAAAAAAGAAATTCTTATTTCACAATTTGAGTCTGCGGTCTTATTTTCCACATCAACTGCACATACTATACAGCTGCTTTGTTGAGTGACATCGTGTTTACTCATATCTAGAGTGTTAAGAATGTGTAAGATGAACTGTGTGGCAGTCCTGATGATGATAAGAAAATAAAAAGCACTTCCAGCCAAGATGGAGGCGTAGGTAGACACATTGTGCCTCCTCACATAACCAAAAGAGGAAAAACAACAATTTAAAAACAAAAAAACAACCAAACTGACAGAAAATCGAACTGTATGGAAGTCCGACAACCAAGGAGTTAAAGAAGACACGTTCAACCAGACCGGTAAGTGGGGCGGAGCCAGGCAGAGAGCTCGAGGCCAGACGGCGGTTTGTGGAGCAGTACTGGCAACGCTCCGGCTGCCCGGAGAGGCCCGTGGTGGGCGTGCCTGGCCAAAACGTGCGGGGCCGAGACTGGTGGACTGGGCAGTCCCTCATTCTCATGCAGGTAAACCGGAAGGAAAAGCTGGGGAGGGGAGCAGACCACGCAACCCACCATCGTGGGGAAATAAAACCCCAAACCACTGATTGAAAACACCTGTGGGGGTTGAGGCGGCATCGGGAGGAACTCCCAGCCTCACAGGAGAATTCATAGGGGAGACCCACAGGGACTTAGAACTACTCAAGACCACCCACCCGGGAACCAGCACAGAAGGGCCCAATTTGCTTGTGGGTAGCGAGGAAGTGACTGAAAGTCAGAAGACAGTGGAGCAAGCACCATTGTTCCCTCAGACCCTGCCCGCACAGGTAGCTTCACATCACTGCGAGGTGGGTTATCCTGCCCTGGTGAACACCTAAGGCTCCACCCCTTAAAGTAACAGGTGTGCCAAGAAAAAAAAAATGGTCCAACTGAAAGAACAGATCAAAACTCCAGAAAAAATACAACTAAGCCACAGACAACCTATCAGATGCACAGTTCAAAACACTGGTAATCAGGAAGCTCACAGGATTGGTTGAATTTGGTCACAAATTAGATGAAAAAATGAAGAATACGCTAAGAGAAATGAGGGGAAATGTTCAGGGAACCAATAGTGATGGGAAAGAAACTGGGACTCAAATCAGCGGTGTGGACCAGAAGGAAGTCAGAAACATTCAACCAGAAAAGAATGAAGAAACAAGAAATCAAAAAAATGAGGAGAGGCTTAGGAACTTCCAGGACATCTTTAAACACCCCAACATCTGAGTCATAGGGGTGCCAGAAGGAGAAGAGGAAGACCAAAGGATTGGAAACTTATTTGAACAAATAATGAAGGAGAACTTCCCCAAGCTGGCGAAGGAAATAGACTTTCAGGAAGTTCAGGAAGCTCAGAGAGTCCCAAAGGAGTTGGACCAAAGAGGAACACACCAAGGCACATCATAATTATATTACCCAAGATTAAAAATAAGTAGAGAATCTTAGAAGCAGCAAGAGAAAAGAGGACAGTTACCTATAAAGGAATTTCCATAAGACTGTCAGCTGATTTCTCAAAATAGACCTTACAGGCAAGAAGGGGCTGGAAAGAAGTATACCAAGTCATGAAAGGCAAGGATCTACATCCAAGAGTACTCTATCCAGCAAAACTTTCATTTAGAATGGAAGGGCAGATAAAGTGCTTCTCAGATAAGGTCAAGTTCAAGGAGTTCATCATCACCCAGCCTTTATTTTATGAATGTTAAAGGGATTTATATAAGGAATGGAGGGATATCAACAGGGGAGTGGGGGGTGGGGAGAGGAGGAAAAAGTACAGAGAATAAGTAGCATGAACGGTAGGTAGAAAACAGACAGGGAGGTTAAGAATAGTATAGGAAATGTAGAAGCCAAAGAACTCATGTGTATGACCCATGGACAAAAACTAAAGGGTAAGGAATGGGGGGATGCAGGGTGGAGGGGAATAATGGAGGGAAAATGGGAAAACTGTAATAGCATAATCAATAAAATATTAAAAAATAAAAGCAAAAATAGATGCAATTATTAAATTGCCTAGTGAATTTTAGATTTATTGTTTATAGTTAGAGCTATTGAATATTTTTATATTGAAATTATTAAAGAAAAAATAACTTTACAAACATAAAGTTCTCTAGTTTCTAACTACCTTTCCTGCCACTGTTTTTATAGCATGTTTTTTAAAAAATTAAATTTACTGGGGTGACATTGGCTAATATTACATACACTTCAGAAGTACATCTTTATAATATGACATTAAATATTCTACTGTGTGCCCACCACCCAGTCTAGTCTCCTTCCATCACCATGCATTTGACTCCCTTTACCTAGTTTGTCCTACTTCCAACCCCCTTCTACTCTGTAACCACCATTCTATTGTCTGTACTGATGAGTTTTTTTTGTTTTATTTGTTCATTTCTTGCTTTTTGTTTTATATCCCACATATGAATACAATCATATGGTTCTTTCCTTTTCCATTTATTAGCATAACACTCAAGATCCACTCATGTTGGTGCAAATGGCACTATTTCATTATTTTTAATGGCTGAGTAGTATTCCACGGCATAGATGTACCACACCTTCTTTATCCAATCATCTATTGATAGACACAGGTTGCTTCCATGTCTTTGCCATTGAGTGTTTATATATATATATAGAGAGAGAGAGAGAGAAAATTTCTTAAATATTAAAAATACTTTCATAAGCAATAAAAGTCTGAGTGTATACAGGAGGGCATTTTTCAATGGCCTTTCATTGAAAAAATATATGGCACCTGCCCTGGCTGGGTGTCTTAGCTGGTTGGAGTATTGTCTGGTACACCAAAAATGTGGGTTTGATTCCCAGTCAGGGCACAAACCTAGGTTGCAGGTTCAAACACCGGCTGTGGCATATACAGGAGGCTACCAATCGACATTTCTCTCCCTCTCTCTCCCCTCCTCCTCTCTTTTTTAAAAAAAAATTCTTTTAAAAATATATAATTTATTTATTTTTAGAGAGAGAGGGGAAGGGAGGGAGAACAGAGGGAAACATCAATGTATGGTTGCCTCTTGTGGACCCCCTAACGGGGGCCTGGTCTGCAACCCAAGCATGAGTCTTGACTGGGAATCAAACTGGCGACCCTTTGGTTCGCTGACTAGCACTCAATCCACTGAGCCACACCAGCCAGGACTCCCCTCCTCCTCTCTAAAATCAATAAATATACCCTCAGGTGAGGACCAAAAAAATTATGTGTGTGTGTATATATATAAATTATACACATAAACATATAGCACCTGTTACAGAGGTCACTGAAGAAGAAGAGTACACTCCATCATTATTCATATAATCTACTCAATGTACCCAAGATAATTATGAAATGGTTAATAGCATAAACTGTGTAAATAATGGTTTTTACTTTTTATTTCAGACTGTTTTATGTACCACAGATTTAATCCCCTCAAGGTGTTTTATTATACTACATTGTTACAATAAAGGCATAAAATATGTAAAAATCCTATATATCGATATATGCTGATGGTTACTTGTTAATATTAAGGATAAACTTGGGAGTTGGTGAAAGCTAGGTGAAGATCATGACTGTAAGTTTAGGTAGTTATCAGCTCATATTTTTTAATACTATTTCCAATTTATTCCTATTTACCTGCTTTTGCCCCCCTCCCAAATCAAGAATGGTGAAGACACTATTTTAAACATTTCTTTCTGCATATTTACATAATCTTATATCAACAAAAACTTAAAATTTTAATACAACTTACAGGTACTCGAGTATTAAAGACTTTCAAGCAAAACTGGCAACAAATTTGCTAGCTTTCTGGTTGTCAGAAATAATCTGTTGAAATCTTACTATACTCAATAAGAAATGTGTTCCACAGATCTACATTACCACCCACATTCAATTTAATAATTTTAAACCTTAGAAAAGTATAATATAAGATTAGTTAGAAAAAAGGACAGGTTATAAAGTTGCCACATACTAGTTTTTCGAGTAACACACCAACAAAAAATGCTTCAATGATGTAAATTAAATTGTACAATTCACTGAGGAAAGAAGTCAAAATGCCCAAACATGAGAAAAAATGTATTTGCCATTTAAGTCAAACAGAATCCCCAAAACATAAATTATTTTTAAAAATATTAAACTACTCTATGATAAAAAAATCTGTATTTCAATTCTAAGGCAAGCACAAACTTGTTTTAACGTGTCAAGTAACTTCTTTCAATTACAGTGAATTAATGCCATACTCAATCTCAGACTTCTATATTTCCCGGGTGAGTAGAAATAAAGGTTTAAAAAGTCTTAGCTCTAAAAATGAAGTGAGAGCAGCATACAGTAAACAATTTATGAAGTCACATGGCTGGTGTAGTGGGGAGCCAAGCTTCTGGGCTCTCCGGCTCTCTGTTATACCCAGCATTGGTGCTTTCTAAAAATTAAAGGGTTCAACCATCCTAGTAGTTCCATAATGACTTACTATGTGAACTCATTTTTCGTCACCAAAAACCTCCAGAATTTTAAGTTAAAAATAAGCTTGGTAAGATTCCATTCAATATGGCATCGACCATTGGTTCTCAAACTACTGGGAAATGTAGAAGCCAAAGAACTTAGATGCATAGCCCATGGACAAGAACTAAAGGGGGGCAATTTGGGAGGGTGTGTGCGGGATGGAGGGGCATAAAGGAGGGAAAATGGGACAATGTACTAGCATAATCAATAAAATATATTTAAAAAAGATTTTCTTTTTAGAGAGAGGGGAAGAGAAGGAGAAAGAGAGGGAGAGAAACATTACTGTGATAGAGAAATATCGCTGGGTTACCTCTCAAATGCGCAGTGACTAGGGATCAAAGCTGTAACCTGGGCATGCGCCCCGGCTAGAAATAGAACTGGTGACCTTTAGCTTTGCAGGATGATGCCCAACCAACTGAGCCACATTGGTCAGGACAGGATGCCTCTTAACTATCAAGTACCACCTACTAACCCCACTCGTTCAGCATGTGTCACTATTCAAACACAGTGAAATTTTAATTTGTACAGAACACAGACATCATTTGACTTTGTTTGGCATGAACACAGATGTATATATGACAGTAAATCCTAAATGGAAGTAATGAACTTACACAGTTATTCTGTTATAAGATAGCTTTTAAAATGATATAGAATAATATCCTTATATGACCTTAAGACAATAATAAAAGTATGTACACTAAAATTTAAAAAATATAGAATACTTCCAAACTTTTAAGAACGTATCTGTGGACCCCAAAGAAATGATATGAGAAAGTGGTTGATGAGGATCATGATGGACATGGGCTTAAACTTAAGTGAGAAAAAAAAAGAAAATGTACTAAATAAAGCCAAAGCTTTTAGCATAAGCAGTAAAGTAAGAAGCCATTGCAGATATGCAGTCTGCTCAATCTGAAGAGTGTATCTTGGGAAGCAGTGGCAAAGAACACTGTAATGAGGGATCCAGCAGTCAAAATTAATATCGGACATGGTTGGAAGCAGAAAGCCATTAAAGATTTTACAGAAAAATAGCACTTAAAAGGAAACTTCCGGCAAGTACGGATTGAAAGAGGGAGCAGAAAGAGCTTGTATATATCAATAAATATTAGTCTAATAAATATTGGACTATTCTGTTTAAAACCAACCAACATATGGCAGAGATTATAAAGAGCACACTAGAAAGAGAAAAAAAGAATTAATGCCAAATACGTTAGAAAACTCACAAATAGAAGACTTTACTCTTGAATATTTTTTAAAACATCAGTAAGGAATTATAGTATTACTATCATTCTGGTGCCATAGCTGGCAGTTGGATTATCCTTCATGCTTCAAAACATAGAAAGTTCATGTGAGCCACAGTTTAGGATTTTTGTAGTATGGTATAACAGTAATAATTTAATATAGTTAGACCACAGCAAATTACATAAATTTTTACTTTTCATCTGTTAATGTCAGAGGAATTTTTTAAAAAATGTATTTTATTATATTTTTTCCGTAACTATTAAACTCCCTCACACCCTTCTCCCCACAGCAATCACCACACCATTGTCCATGTCCATGAGTCCCTTTACCTTTTTGCTCCATCCCTCCACCCCCTGACCTCCCCACTCCCAATAGCTGTCATCCTTTTCTTTATCTTCATAGATAAAGAACTGTCCCTATTTTGCTTGTTAGTTCAGTTTGTTCATTAGGTTCACATATAAGTGAAATTATATGGTATTTGTCTTTCTCTTAACTGGCTTATTTCACTTAGGATAATGTTCTCTAGGTCCATCCATGCTGTTGCAAAGGGTAAACTTTTGTTTTTACAGCTGAGTAGTATTCCACTGTGTAAATGTCCCACAGCTGTTTTATCTACTCATCTACTGGTGGGCACTTGGGCTGCTTCCATAGCTTGGTGGTTGTGAATAATACTGCAATGAACATAGGGGTTCTCACGTTCTTCTGAATTAGTGTTTTGGGTTTCTTTTGGTATATTCCCAGTAGTGGGATCACTGGGTCAAAAAGCAGACCCACTTTTAATTTTTTTAGTTAACTCCATACTGCTTTCCATAGTGGCTGCACCAGTCTGCAACCAACCTCAAAGATAAATGTATGTAGCTACCTTAATCATTGTTTTCACAATGGAGCCAATGCATACCCATTTTATATAAAATATATTTTTTTATGTTAAGCCTAGCCATTAAAGATCATTTTTAGGAAAAGGATTTTGAATGATGAAGAAAAAAACCATATCTTTTTCTTAAATAAGTTCTGAAAGTTCTTTAGAATTTATAAGATGACTTCACTTGATTTATTGTAATTCATGAATAGAACAGGCCATTTCAAAGTAAAAAAATTTTTTTAAATTCTCACCCGAGGATATGTTCTTCTACCATTGATTTTTATTTTAGATGGAGAGAGAGAGGGAGGTGGGAGAGAGAGACTACCTTCTATGTGTCCTAACCCAGGCTCAAACCTGCAACCTAGGTATGTGACTTCCCTGGAAATCAAACCTGCCATCTTCTGGTGTACAGGACAATGCTCAAAACAACTGAGCCACCTCGCCAAAGCAAATTTTTCTGTGCTTGAATTTCTTCTTTAAAAATTGGTACTTTGAATATAAGATCATACTACTACCATTTGTCATACAGGCCATGTGCCAATTTGTGAACTACCTTAAAAGTATAGTCTAAAATCACATGAAAAAGACAAGCTGACTGACATCCCAGAAGCACAAAATTATGTTTCGAAGAATAATCAACATAATCAACCAACCACAAAAATTAAAAACACATCATTTTTCACCAGAGGGTCTTAGTCAAGAGAATTTTCTTTTTTTCACTAGGTAGCAAAAGCTATTAACACATTTACTCTCAAATATTCAGGCCAGAACCTTAACATATGAGTAGTGCCAAAAGTTAAATAACTATGACCTAAGTATACATGTCAAGTTCATTGTATAAAATTGGCTCCATTCACTTGTATGTAACTGGTCAAAAGCTTTATAATCTGCAACAGCTCTATTATGAAACCATCTTTTCCCACACATTACTAATTATATAAAGTCCATTTTTAAGGGACTAAAAATAGCTATATGTTCTTCATTAAAAAAACAACAAGTCACAACTTAATTATTCAGGCTGAATTTAGTTTTACTTGAGTTCTACACTTCAGGATTGAGTTCTACTTGATTGAGTGCTACTTTAGGATTATGAAATCCAAGCCGAGTTATCCGAATTATTTTATTGCCTAAAAGAAATATCTCCCTTCTATTATCCCATTTAGATGAAAGCCTTTTTTATTTTATTTTTAATTTTTTTAAATATTTTATTTTTATTTATTTTTTAGAGAGAGGTGAAGGGAGGGAGAAAGAGAGGGAGAGAAACAGCAATGTATGGTTGCTCCTCACATGGCCCTCACTAGGGACCTGGCCTGCAACCCAGGCATGTGCCCTGACTGGGAATTGAACCGGGACCCTTTGGTTCCCAGCCTGTGCTCAGTCCACTGAGCTACACCAGCCAGGGCTGAAAGCCTTTTTTAATTTATATATTATAAGGGCATTAGTGAACTAAGTTCTGTTTGACAGACCATATGCAAATAGCTATTCCAGTTAATGCTTTAGTTAGTATCTGATATGATCAATTGCTATTAGTCGAGTCCCAGGAATTTCTAAGAAGATCCAAAATAATAAGAAATAACTATTTGTGGACTATTTTTATGCATCTATTTCTAAAGACATCAAATCAATAGACTGTTCTCTTGTTAGTAGAATGCTTCTTAGTAAATCTTAAGGGTAAGTAGGATTTTCAAAAGATTTTTCTTTTCTTCAAGAACATAACACTAAGCTTACAATGCAGTTTAATGGAAAAAATATAGTCTAAGTAGAACTGCAATCTTCATATATTAGTTTTCAGAACAAATTAAAATATAAAAATCAAAGGACATTAAGGTTATTTTTTGCTTATTTGAAGTTGACCTCCCAGTATTTTTCAGTATATTAAATATAATTTAGCATATACATCTGTAGTTTCCAAGGGCTCTTTTTATTAGAAGGCACTTTATATAGAGTTTATATCTAGGGACCAAACTTATTTATGCCCCACTTCATAGGCTACAGATTGACCTTAAAAGGCTAGACGATATATGCAACCCACAAGCACAAACCCTTACAGACTATGAGATGCAAACAGCAAACCTAATTATAAGACATAAGTAGAAGAGATGAAAGTGACAGTCTCTGGGCAACAGGGCTGGGAGCTAGGGAGAGATGGGGTTACTGTAACAGTAGTACTAATACTACTGAATTCACTGGTGAATCGATGCAACTAATGGCATTGGAATTTTTAAACCAGAATGCAGGTATTGCTATGATAGAAAAAAACTAAATTTGATAAGTACAGCTCTAAACCAAAACCAGCTGATGAGCATCCACTCACTATATTAAAACGCTATGAGATAATAATGAATTTGATAACTAAATCTCTAAACCAAAACCAGTGGCTAAGCATCCACTGTACATAAAATACTGTACTGGGGGAGGTAGGGGGGCCCAAACATAAATTAGGGTATTAAATTAGATCATTTTTTAGTTTCTTTCTAGTTCTAAAATTGATAATTTTATCTATATTAACTCATCTTTTAAAGTATAGGTCTGAAGACAAGACAAAAAATCAATAGAAAAAATATAACATTTACTCTAGATTACACTTCTTTCTTTGAAAAACATGTATGCCTATGAAGAACTCTATTACTTAAAATGTAAAGATCATCCATTTTCCAAGTCTTCTTTGATCATTATCATGGAAATAAAATTTGAACTGAATTGAGAAAAACATACAACAAACACTAGCCACATCACCAACTATTATTACCTCAGAGCTACAGCATGTACAACCACTCCACTATCTCTGTATCCTGCTTCTTGCAAACTAAACAAAACAATGTGCTTCTACAGGTACTCTGAGCCAGACAGAAAGACTTTGGGGAAGAGAAAGAACAATTTTTACTTTTCTTTTTTAACCTTTTGGGTGTCAAAGTTACAAGATGGGTTTCACTTCCTTTAAAAGAGAATCATTTGCAAAACGACATTTTTAAATTTTATATACTTTTATTCAGTTAGAAAACTTGTTGCTTAATATACAAATCAAACTGAGGAAAGGAGGGAGGAAATGAAGCTCAACAAACATAACAAAATAAAGTTGCTCTGCTATGTTGAGACTGCCAGGCTCTTTGTTATTCTACTTGAAAGTAAATGTGACTTGTCTGTAGAGAGTGCTGCTTCAGCAGTTCCGAATGAATTTCAAGCCTGTGCTCCATATTTTCTCTTTTGTTAAGTTTAATGTATTCAGCAACACTGAACTGACAATTTAAATAACTACACTTCTAAACAAACGGAGCATTGATGTTAATGTATGAAAATGGTCCAAACCGCTGGCAGTCTTGGTTCCCACCATTGTTTACTCTGACAACAGGATATAATTGCTTACTTACTTGGCAGCAAATTTAACCATCTGTTTGCTTGCATGGTCTCCCACTGCCACAAGAGCCTGGACATTAAACTGCTGCTGACGTAGGACTAAGAAACACTGTTTTCCTGAATAAGACAGAAAGAACACAAATGTATTAAGATGTTACTTCTGGTTTTACAAAGAAGGAAAATGCTTCTCTATTTTAAAATAGGACCAAAATTTACTACATTCATCAGGCACGTAACGTGTATATGTAGCTCTTTCACAGTCAAAATACTCATACTCAACTGACAAGTTTTTAAGAAACCCAAGTTCCTACTAAGAGAAACAAAAACACTTTTAACATGCTTGTTTTGAGAACACAGGCAAATCACTAATTTAAAAAATATTATAAATCAACAATTATTTTGTCATTGTATTGATTTATTAAACAAATTTCAAGTAACTTCAGCTCACTTTCAACATTCATTTAATAGCTAGTATATTCTACAGGCAAAGGCATTATGCTAACCACCATGGCAGCTTCAACGATGCAGCCATGGAAGTACTAAGAGCTTAGGAACAAGAACACAAGCATTCTATGGGGGTGGTCCATTTTACTTCCTACCAAAGGACATTTTAAAGAGCATTTAGAATGACAGGCTAGTTTCTTTCATGTTCTATTTCCTTCGTTTTTCCTTTATTGTTTCTAACTCTTTATCCTTTATAGTAGTTCCAAATATTTTTACTCCAAATAACTTTATAAAAGGTCATTCTCTTTATGCCCTACAACTAGTTTTATCTGTATGTATGTATTCTGGGCCTCTTGGTGTCCCCCTCCTTTCATAAGGAACCATCACTCCTTATTCTGACCTTTCGAAAATCTTATTTGTAATAGATTCCAGTCACTATGTATCTTTGTGCCATCTCTTTCCTTCAAAGCAGATTTTTTTTTAAGTCTCTGGTCAAGTTTTGGGGAACTACTTCCTCATAAAACAAGATAAATAAATCTTTTCAAGACCACTTTTCTCATCAGCTTGTCTTGAAAAACATCAAAAGATGATTCTGGTTTTTTAAACTGAGAATTACCCTTGCAAAAAAAAAAAACCAGCAAAAATGCAAGCAGACTTATAGTTATTAATTCTTTCAACATAGACTATTTCGAAATCAAAATCAGACAGCAATCATGAGTTAAAAAAAAACAACTAGTTGTAAACAAAATGCCAACACAAACATAATCTACAGACTTCCAGGTCATACTCGATTAACATATTTTCGCCACTAAATAGACACTCATTTTCTTTCCTTGGAATACGATCCAGTCACAAAGTAAAATTTTTAAAAAGAAAGTTCCATGAAATTCAAAGGTATTTTAAGACACTGAATGGATGAAGACTGATAAAGTTAAGAGAGAAATCTGCAGAATAGATCAAAATGACATCCCATCCCATTATCCCAGTATAATGACATATACTGAACCCACAGCCAGATATTAGCCCACACGGAACAGAACGTTAATGTGAACTGGAAGGGAACATGCAATGACTTAGTATTTTAGCTGCGCTAACTGGACAGGCAGCACAGACTTAGCTGCACTACAAAGCCATCCTGCAATGAACTCTAACACACAAAAGACCTTGAGAGAAAATGGAGAGCTCTACAGGGCATACAAATGGTGAGCACAGGAAAATGTCTCCAAGTCAGGACGGTGGGGGGCAACATTTAGTGTTAAAGGTTTGGTAAAAAGTGAAAGTTATGAAATCTAAAGACCCAGGATCATATACAGCCTATCGCTCCTTATGAAGGAGCCTGTGGGAAAATTATTAAGCCACACTATGCCTCCGTTCTTCATCTGCAAAATGAAAAAAATAACAGATATAACTCATGGAGGTTTATTGACTTTTCTTATATAATCTTGAAAATTATATAAGTAATGTATTCAGAGTTGTGACAATGTTAACTATAAATATTAATATTAACGAACTATAAATATTAATGTTAACTACTACTATTAATAGCAGAACTACCAATGGTTCTTTTTTTTTTCTTCCCCCCAATAACTTTTTATTAAGCCTTTTCTTATATGGTAGGTTCTTTTTTTTTTTTAATAATTACTTTATTGTTTTTCAATTACACTTGTCCAATGGTTCTTTATTTGAGGACTGTCATTCCTATTTCACAGCTGGATTACTTTGTGAGAAAACTATGCTGAGTGCTTGGAACACTAAATATTTGTTAGATACTCATGATAGACTATCATGTGAAAATGTGATAAAAATTGTACATAGAGAATAATACCAATTTTGTTCGTGTAAAAAGCATATTAAAATTGATTGTGTAGGGAAACCCCCCCCTCACCACCAAAATGTGACTACTAATGGATGGTGAAATTCCAGGGAATTATTCTGTTCTTCCTAATTGTCTGTATTTTCTGAACTTTCTACAGTAAGTGTGTACTACTTTTCTAATCAGGAAAAAATACTTTTTAAGACAATGATACAATCAGAGAGGTAGGTACAGAAGAAAGGTAAGGCTTATATGCTGTCTACAAGAGACTTACTTCATATTGAAAGACATATACTGACTGAAAGTAAAGGGATGGAAAAAGATATTTCATTGAAATGGAAAAAACAAACAAACAAAGGCTGGGGTAGCAATACCTATACTAGACCAAACAGACTTTAAAACAAAGGTTATATAACAAGAGACAAAGAAGGACCTGACAATTTCCACTTCTGGGTATTTATCCAAAGAAAACCAAAACACTAAATTGAAAAGACATGCATCCATATATTCAATTTACAATATTTATAACAGCAGCATTATTTACAATAGTCAAGATATGGAAGCAACCCAAGAATCTATCAACAGATAAATGAATAAAGAAGTGGTGCATATAGCCCTGGCTGGTATAGCTCAGCGGACTGAGTGTGGGCCTGTGAACCAAACGGTTGCCAGTTCAATTCCCAGTCAGGGCACATGTCTGGGTTGCAGGCCAGGTCCCCAGTAGGGGGAATGCAAGAGGTAACCACACACTGATGTTTCTCTCCCTCTCGTTCTCCTTCCCATCCCTTCTCTAAAAATAAATAAAATCTGACTTCCGACAAGATGGCGGCATAGGTGAACGCACCGTGCCTCCTTGCACAGCCAAACAAGGAAAAAATCAGAAATTTATCTAAACAAAAACAGCCAGATCTGACAGAAAATCGAATTGAGAGGAAGTCCAACAACCAAGGAATTAAAGAGGATACATTCATCCAGTCTGGTGAGCCAGGAGGAGCAGGGTGGAGGGAGAGCGCTCGGTGACCCCGCCGCGAGCTGGTGAGCAGACGGCAGGACCGCTGGTGAGCAGATGGCAGGACCGAGGTTAGAGGGGCGGTTCCCACGGGGCTGCAGCACACCTAGACGGGGGTGCCTGACCAAAGCGCGGCCAGCGCCCAGCTCATCTGGACCCAGTGGGGCCGAGACTGGTGGACCGGGCAGGTCCGCATTTGAGTGCAGACAAACCGGGAGAGAAAGCAGGGCACAACCCATGGGCACAGATTGTGGAGGTGGAGTCGGTGGCGGGAGGAACTCCCAACCTCATAGGAGAGTTCGTTGGGGAGACCCACGGGGGATTGGAGCTCTGCAGCCTGTCCACCGACCCAGGAGCAACCCCTGGAGCCGGTGCAGAGGGGCTCAAATTGCTTGCAGGAGACGGTGTGGGTGCTGAGAGTGGAGCAGGCACCATTGTGCTCTCAGGTCCCGCCCCCACAGGCTACGTCACAGCACAACTACCGTGAGTTTCCCTGCCCAAGTGAACCCCAAGGCTCCGCCCTCCTTATAGTAACAGGCTCACTGAGGAAAAAAATGGCCCAAAGAAAGGAACAGATCAAAGCTCCAGAACTAACCGACCAAGAGATCTAGACAACCTATCAGATGCACAGTTCAAAACCCTAGTAATCAGGATGCTCACAAAATTCGACGAAAAATTATCAAAATTGCTTGAACAAATGAGGAGAGATCTGCAGGGAACCAATAGGGATAAGAAGAAAACTGGGACTCAAATCAACAGAGTGGACCAGCAGAAAGAAAAAAACATCCAACCAGAAAAGAATGAAGCAACAAGAATTCAAAAAACGGAGGAGGGGCTCAGAAACCTCCAGGACATCTGTAAACGGCCCAACATATGGATCATAGGGCTGCCAGAAGGAGAAGAAGAAATTCAAGGAATTGAAAACTTATTTGAACACATAATAATGGAGAATTTCCCGAAGCTGGTGAAGGAAATAGACTTTCGGGAAGTCCAGGAAGCTCAGAGAGTCCCAAGGAAGTTGGACCCAAAGAGGAACACACCAAGACACATCATAATTACATTACCCAAGATTAAAAATAAGGAGAGAATCTTAGAAGCAGCAAGAGAAAAGAGGACAGTTACCTATAAAGGAATTTCCATAAGACTGTCAGCTGATTTCTCAAAATAGACCTTACAGGCAAGAAGGGGCTGGAGAGAAGTATTCCAAGTCATGAAAGGCAAGGCGCTACATCCAAGATTACTCTATACAGCAAAGCTTTCATTTAGATGGAAGGGCAGATAAAGTGCTTCCAGATAAGGTCAAGTTTAAGATGCCGGGCTAAGATTGGGGTCTGGGGTCGGCCAATCGGCCATAACAGGATGCAGTTTTAACTTGAGCCTGACAAGGTGTATCAAGAACGATGATCAGGAGCAATGACACCCAGCAACCAGCTCTAGCCAATCAGACTCTGACACTCCAACTAGTTACCCTTCGCAGGTTTTTGTGCTTAAAAACCCTGCCCTGAGAACAACTGAGCGAGTCCCAACCTCTCTTGGTTGGCTCCACTTTTCCCTCTTATTTTCCACTAATAAACCCTGTTCCTTAAAAAAATAAAAAAATAAATAAAATCTTAAAAAAAAAAAAAAAAAGTGGTGCATACATACAACAGAATATGACTCAGCCATAAAAAAGAACGAAATCTTACCCCATTTCTTGGAGTGGTCACTTAGTTACATAACATTTAATCACTGAGTTGTATACCTGAAAATATTATAATATTGTATGTCAACTGTAATTGAAAAATAAAAAATTATCTAAAGTGGAAAAAAAATGTTCAACACAAGCAGTAAGTAGAACCTGGGAACTTCTAGGAAATTAAACACAGAAGCAAATGCATTTCCTAAGATTTGACATACCTGCTACTGAAAAGAAATCATGAAATCATTAACTGCTTGACCTAGTAAGTGAATTTGGTCAAACAGCGGGATACAAAGTCAATATTCAGAAATCAAAGGCATTTTTATATACCAACAATGAAATATCAGAAACAGAAAACAGGAAAAAATTCCCATCTGATAAAGCAACAAGAAAAATAAAGTACCTGGGAATAAACCTAACCAAAGATGTAAAAGATCTGTACTCAGAAAACTACACAACACTGAAGAAAGAAATTAAGGAAGACACAAACAAATGGAAGCATGTACCATGCTCATGGATTAGAAGAATTAATATCATCAAAATGTCCATACTACCCAAAGCAATTTATAGATTCAATGCAATCCCTATTAAAGTACCAATGACATATTTCACAGATATAGAACAGTTCAGAAATTTATATGGAACCATAAACAACCCCGAATGGATGCAGTAATTTTGAGAAAGAACAAAGTAGGAGGGATCACAATTCCTGATATCAAACTGTATTACAAGGCCACTGTAATCAAAATAGCCTGGTACTGGTATAAGAACAGACACACAGACCAATGGAATAGAACAGAGAGCCCAGAAATAAACCCAAGTCTCTATGGTCAATTAATATTTGACAAAGGGGGAAGAAGCATAAAATGGAGTAAAAATAGCCTCTTCAACAAATGGTGTTGGGAGACTTGGAGACCTACATGCAAAAATCAATCACCAACATACACCATATACAAAAATAAATTCAAGGTGGATAAAAGACTTAAATATAAGTCGTGACACTGTAAAGTCCTAGAGGAAAACATCAGCAGGAAAATCTCAGACATTCCACACAGCAACATTTTCACTGGCATGTTCCCTAGCGCAAGGGACATAAAGGAAAAAATAAACAAATGGGACCTCATCAAATTAAAAAGCTTCTGCATGGCTAAGGAAAACAGCATTAAAATGAAAAGAGAACCAAGTATATGGGAAAACACATTTGCCAATGATACCTTGGACAAAGGTTTGATCTCCAAAATATATAAAGAACTCACACGACTCCACTCTAGGAAGACAAAAAACCCAATTAAAAAGTGGGCAAAAGACTTGAACAGACATTTCTCCAAGGAGGATATACATAGGGCCTAGAGACATACGAAAGATGCTCAGCATCACTAGCCATCAGGCAGATGCAAATTAAAACCACAATGAAATACCACTTGACACTGTTGAGAATGGCCATCATAAACATATTAACAAACAAGTGTTGGAGAGGTTGTGGAGAAAAGGGAACCCTAGTGTACTGTTGCTGGGAATGCAGACTGGTGCAGCCGCTGTGGAAAACAGTATCAAATTTCCTCAGAAAACTAAAAATGGAACTGCCTTTTGACCTGGTAATCACACTGCTGGGATTATATCCCAAGAACCCTGAAACACCAATCCAAAAGAACCTATGCACCCCAATGTTCATAGCAGCACAATTTACCGTAGCCAAGTGCTGGAAGCAGCCTAAGTGCCCATCAGCAAATGAGTGGATCAAGAAACTACGGTACATTTACACAATGGAATACTATGCAGCAGAGAGAAAGGAGTTCCTACCCTTTGCGACAGC
>PVJI01026411.1:0-19043 GCA_004026765.1 Micronycteris hirsuta | reverse complement strand
AAAGGCATAATTCATGAAAGAAAAAATTGATAAGTTGAACTTCATTAAAATTAAACAGCTCTGCTCTGTGAAACTTACTGTTAAAAGAATGAAAAGACAAGCCACAGCCTGGGAGAAAAATATTTGCAAAACATATATCTAATAAAGCACTTGTATCCAAATATACAAAACATTTTTTGAACTCAATAATAGTTTTAAAAGGCTACTCCTAAAAAAAAAAAAAAAGTCTAAGACCTGACCTGCACAGACACCAAAGAAAATATACAAATTTCAAATAAACATATGAAAAGATGCTGAACATCAGATGTCGTTAGACAATTGCATATGAAAACAACAAGATACCACTAGATACTTCTTATTAGACTGGCTGAAATCCAAAACATAGAGAACACCCAAAAATGCTGGCCAAGATTTGGAGCACTAGGAAACCTCGTTCCTTGATGGTGGGAGTGTAAAATGGTAACAGCTACTTCGTAAGACAGATGGGCAGTTTTTTATAAAGCTGAACAGAGTCTTACAATCAAATAATCATATTCTTAACTATTTGCCCAAATGAATGTAAAATTTAAGTTCACACAAAAAACCTGCACATAAATGTTTATAGCAACTTTCTTCATAATATCCACAAATTCAAAGGAACCAAGATGTCCTTCAATAGGTGAACAGACTTTAATAAATCCATAAAGCGGAATATTATTCAATGATAAAAAGAAATAAGCATAAGGCCCCCAAAAGATATGGATAAAACTTAAATTCATATTGTTAATTGAAAGGAGTCAGTTTGAAAGGCTACCTACCGTGATTCCAACAGATGACGTTCTGGAAAAGACAAACTATAGAGGGAAAAAAAAAATGATCGCTGGTTGCCAGGAGTTTGGGGGAGAGAGGGTGAGATGAATAGGTAGAATAAGGGATTTTTTAAAGTAGTGAGCCTATTCTGTATGTTACTGTATGGGGGATACATGGCATTATACATTTGTCAAAATCTATAGAACTGTAGAACACAAAGAGTCAGCCCTAACATCAACTAAGGACTTGTGTTAATAATAATGTACCAATATTGGTTCCTTAGTTAACAACCACACCAGTACAGCACATTAATAGGAGAAATTGTGTGCAGGAGGAACTCTGTGTGATTTCTGGGTAATGTTTTTGTCTGCCTAAAACTTTTTTGAAATAAAAAGTCTATTTTTTTAAGTTCCACTTAGTTTACCTGTGCAATAAAAATAGTAAATTAAAAACAAACAAACAAACAAACACAAACTCTGTTAAGTCAGAAGTTGAGGTTCCATATGCCTGGGTTCTTTCCAGGCTGAAAGCAAGGTTTTGGCAGTGTGTTTAGTCATGTGGATCTTGGGGTACTCTTCCAAGGTCACAAAGGGTGCTGGCCAAATCTAGTTGTTTGTTGCTTTAGAACTGGAGTTCCCCTTTCCTGGCTGGTTGTCATGGGGATGTCCCTCTTAAGTCCTAAATACAACCCTCATTCTTTGCCACAGCCAGCATTAGAGAATGTCCCTCACATCAAATCTCTCTTATGCTTCAAATCCCTGTTTTCTAATTTTTTTTTTTTACCAGAAAAAGCCACTTAGGTTCAGTTCATCTAAAATAATCCCCCTATCTGCAAATGGGAAAGTATTTGTAATTTCTAAAAAATTTGGGAACTACATCTGCAAATATCATTTGCACAGAATATTACAAAAGCCTGAAAATGATGTCTTACCATATTTATAAATTCTGCCCAAACTCAAGAAGAGGGAATTACAGAATTGGGATGGTCATTGGTGGGGGCATATTAGAATTCCACACACGTTACACATCATACATATAAGAATCAAGGTTAAGGGTTTTTGTCAGCAATGAGTTTTCTGTTCAATCCACTGAGTCATTAAGGGACTGAGAGTCACAGATGTTCTGTCGTCTTCAACATATGGTTTCCCAGGTTGCCCTGGGCATCACTATTGTAGTCAACTGAGTAGAAAAAGAATATGAGGGATGACACACTGCAAACAATTACCGCTTAGGCATGGAAGTGGCTCACACATTTCTATGTTTATTTTATTGGAGAGATGTCAGTGAAATGGCCATTCCTGAAAGTTAAAGAACTTTATATGCCATTAAGCTCTGTGCCCAGAAATAGAAATATATTCAGATGGTTACTGTTTTGTCCATCCAGGCTGCTATTAAAAAATACCAGAAGCTGGGTAGCTTGTAAACATCAGAAATTTATTTCTCATAGTTCTGGAGGTTGGAAGAGCAGGATTATGGTATCAGAATAGTTGAAAAAGGGCCCCTTCTGGGTGACAGACTTCTGATCGTACCCTCACGCGTCTGAGGGGGGTAGGAAGCTCTGTGGGGCATATTTTATGAAGGACCTGGATCCATTCATGAAGGTCCCGGCCTCATGAATTAAGGTCCTCCTAAAGGCCCTGAGTCTCAATACTATCACCTTTAAGGCATAAGATATCAATGTATAAAATTGAGGAAGGGGCAGAAACATTCAGGCCATAGCAGTTACCTTTTGGTCTATTTCACAAGAGTCATATTTTGATATGATCCTTTCAAAGTCATATTTTCCAGAGATGGCCACAAGCATATGCCCATTCCCATATGCTCTTCTGAAATATGGCATGTCCTTCTTTCATCAAGAAATCCCATTTATTCCTCAGCCACTTGAATATGAACAAACCCTGGGACTGCTTTAACAGACTGGTAAAAAAAATTAGAAAAGATCACAAAGAGCAAACATATGACATTAAAGACCAAGGTTAAGATCATCCACACACTCATACTCCCAATTACTATGTACAGATGCAAAAGCTAGACAGTGAAAAAAGCTTATAGGGGAAACCATGATTCGCTAGAAATATAGTGTTGGAGAAAAACTTTACAGACACCTTGCACCACCAGAAAAGCAAACGCATGGGTCTTAAAGCAAATTAAGCCAGAAAAGTCACTGGAGGCAAAAATGACAAGACTGCAGCTGTCCTACTTTGGGCACATCATGTAAAAGCAGGGTTCATTGGGAAAAAAAAAAGAATAATTCTGGGAAAAACAGAAGGCAGCAGCAAATGAGCGATCCCAAATATGAGCTGGATCGACTCCACAAAAGAAGTTATAGATAGGCATGAATCTAAAGGAGCTGAGCAGAGCTGTTGGGCACAGGATAGATATTGTAGACATCTCTCATTTATAGGATCACCAGGAGTTGGAGCTGACTCAACATCATGTAACACACACAGTGTGAGGATGTTTCCAGGTAAAATTAGCATTTGAATCATTGAACCCAGTAAAGTAGATTGTTCTCTCCACTGCGGGTAGGGGTCATCCAATCCTTTGAGAGTCTGAATAGAATAAGAAAGGGAGGGAAAGGGGGAGAAAGGGAGGGGAAAAGAGGGAAAAGGAGGGAAAGGGGGGGGGGAAATAAGAATTTGCCCCTTTTATTTCCTGCCTGCCTGTGTGGGCTGGCACATCCATCTTCTCCTGTTCTTGGATGTGGATTCACAGCATACGCTTCCCCGGTTCTCAAACTCTTGGACTGGTACTGGAATTACATCTCTGGTTTTCTTGGATCTCATTTTGCTCATGTGGTTCTTCTCATCCTCGTAATCACATGCGCCAATGCTCATAATAAATCTCTTTATCTATCTATCTATCATCTATCTATCTAATCTATCATATACAGTAGTCTCCACTTTACCTGAAGTTTCAGTTCATAATGGCTAATCTTGGCCCAAAATTATTAAATGGAAAATTCAAGATATAAACAATCCTTAAGTTTTAAATTGCACATGTTTTGAGTAGCATGATGAAACCTCACACCATGCTGCTTCATCCTGCCTGAAAGCAAATCATTCCTTTGTCCAGCATATCCACACTATACACACTACCCACCCATTACTCACTCATTGCTATTTGGTCATCAGAAAAACTATCACGGTACTGCAGTGTTTGTGTTTAGTATACATATATGCCTTAAAATAAGAGTTACATTGGTTCTTTTACTTGGCCGCAAAGTGCAAGAGTAGTGATGTTAGCAAGTCAGATATGCCAAAGAGAAGTTGTAAGGCACTTCCTTTAAGTAAAAAGGCATGTATGCATTGGAAACAAAAAAACAGTGTGTACAGAGATTGGTACTATCCACAATTTCAAGCATCTACTGGTAGTGTTGATACCTGCCCCTCCATGGAGAAGAGGGGGACCACTCTATCTAGCTATCTATCATATTGGTTTCATTTCTCTGTAAAACCTTTAATACCCCAATCTTATGTTTTGATAGTTTTGGAATCTTAACAGAATGGTTGTTTGTAATAACATGGAAAATAGAAATTTTCTTTAATAAACTGGAATCTCTAAAAAGATGTCAAAACAGTAACTGCCATCTCATATACCCTTCTGAAATGTGACTTTGCTAGGCCCCTGTCGAGATACGAGTTTTGTTTCTCAAGCCTTTTAAATCTGAACAGGGTTGTAATTGCTCCGAACAATCAAACATGGTAGCAGCAATGTGGAGTAGCTCTAGAAGGAGCCTCTGATTTGTCCAGTAGCTCTAGAATATGACTTTTTGAAACTCTTGTTCTCAGGACACAGATGTTATGTTTTGAGAACCCAGACCCATGGAGAGGCCAAGCCATGAGTTTCAGCAAAAAGTCCCTTCCAGTAGTGAATCATTGCCGATCTTTTCAGCAAACCTTTGGATAGTTCATGCCAACAAAGTGTTAAAGGGACGTAAAACCTAGGTGCAAATTGTTTGCAAGAGTATGAAAATCAAAGCAAATATTATACCACCAGCAATACCAAGTCGACCCCTGAATCTTTAGTGAAAATAATTGTAATTTTAGATAGTAAATTTTGATGTAGTTTTTGTTTGCTTTTTTTTCTGCGGAGAGTGGGGTTATCACCTTGCCAATGGCCAAGGCGACAGAACATAAAGCCACAGAAAACTATCGCAAGGACTAAAATCTAATGGAACTTGCCTGGCTAGGTGTGATCTTTTTATTCCTTACATTTTCTTTGTTTTTGAACAGGAATGCCTACCCTATGCTTATACCATTGTTATATTCTAAACACAAATAATTTGCTTTCTAGTTTTACAGGCCCACAGATGGAGCAAAATTTTGTTCCAGGATCATATTCAGAGTCTCACCCATCTATGAATTAGATTTTGATACGTACAATACTTAGAGTTGATGATACTTAGATGAGATTTTGAATTTAAAGGCAATACTGTAAGGCAGGGGTTTCACACTCGTTTTCATCAGGGGCCACATTAGCCACGTGGTTGCCTTCAAAGGGCTAAAATCATTTTAGGACTGTATAAATGTAACTACTCCTTAACTGTTAAGGAGCTGAAATTACATTCAGCAATTTGAAGGCAACGGTGAGGTTGATGTGGCCCCTGGTGAAAATGAGTTTGACACCCTGCTGTATGGATCAATGCACTGGGAGATGTTGAGGTGAAGTGAATGTGTTTTGTATATTGGATGGGTATGGATTTTAGGGAACAAGAGGACAGACTGTAGTGGATTGAATAGTCTTCTCCAAAATTCATGCCTACCTATAACCTCAGAACTTGATCTTATTTAGAAATAAGACCTTTTCAGACATAATAGGTTAAGATGAGATCATACTAGATTAGGGCAGGCCTCGAACCTAATGACTGATGTCCTTATGAGAAGAGGAGAGAGGGAGGGCAGCCACTAACTAAAGAACGCCAAGGGTTGCTGCGAGCTGCCAGACGCCAGGAGGAGAAAAGAAATTGTTCTTCCCTAAAGCCTTCAGGGAGAGCACACCCTGTCAACACCTTGATTTCAGATCTTTAGTCTCCAGGGTTTTGCAAGAATACATTTCTATTCTATTAAGCTCCCTAGCTTGTATCATTTGTTACAGGAACCCTAAGAAAGTAATGCAGAACCTTATAAGATTTGAGAAAAGTTACTTATCATACTATTTCCACCAATTTCAGAATAAAAAAATTGGGGTGATCTAAAAAGTAATAAAAGAGTAGACTTTTGCCTCTCAAGGTAGAAGGTGCCTGCTGAGTGTGGCAAAAGGTGACAGGGATGTGGTGTCAGGTACCGGAAGTTGTGTCTTCGCTCACACAGTCGGACAGAGGAACACAGACAACAGAGGCTTTTTGCAGGCGCTCTGTACCTTTGCTGTCAACTACGTGCGTGTTCTGTTCTTTCCCACTGTCCTGGAAAGATGGCTGTTTGATTCTTCATACTTATGGAGTTCACTGGTAGTCATCTTAAATTTGAGTTTTGGGACTAAGTCAGTGAGTAAGCCATCACTTTTATAAATAACTCACAGCTAAAAGCCAATCTCACTCTTAACTTTTTAAATGGAATTTATCTAGATTCGAACTGACATAATCAAGTTCATCAAATATGTGTTTAAGCTATTCATTTTACAATTAACTTAAGAAATATTTCCTGTTCCAAAACACAAAGTCTCCTTGCATAGTAGCTGTGTTAGTTACCTATTGCCACAATAATGCTCATTAACAAACCACTTTACAATTCACTGATATCCAACAGTAAGCCTTAAGAATTATCCTCTTTTACTTTTTTTTTTTTTTTCCATAGCTCTTCAGGTCAGCTAGTATGGTTTTCCTTCAAGTCACAAATCTACAGCTTAGCTGAAATTTTCATGAACTCAGCTGGCTGCAGATCTAAGCTTCAGGGATAGTGGTTGTCTAGAGTATTTCTTTCAAATTGCAGTAGCAGATAGGTAATAAAGCACAAAAGTACCAAATCAAAACATCCATACTTTTTTTATGCATACGCTTTATAACTTGGTTTGTAATTTGGCTAAAGCAAGTTACTTGGCCTAATTGAAATTATGTCTAAGGAAAACAGAAGTATACTCCACTCATAGTGAAACGGTTGCAAGTGTGTGGCTTACTGTGCTGTCAGTGAGAAGTTAAGAACTGGGAATAAAACCCGCTCCACCATAGTATTCTTTGCAAGTGGAATCCAGGCCACCAAGAAGATTTATTCCGAGACCCCTAGTTATAATTTACATGCTGCACATTTTTCATGTATTATCAGTGTGATGCGGTCAGCATTGTAGATGATTAGCACATTGCACAAAATTGTACAGAGTTGATATATTTCTGAGGCAAAATGGAAAAGAGCTACTGCTATTCCAGGCAAGTGAAAATATATTGTGCCTGACTGTGTAGTGACTTTGTCAACTTAGCTAAGTTAGAACTATATATTCTAGAATTTCTTTCCCTAAATATTTCTGGAATAGAGTTTAAAATATGGAAAAACTGAGCAAGATTTGAAGGAAGAAGTAAAGCAGTAGCTAGCTATTTTTATGCTCTGAGGGTCAGGGGAAAAATATTAGTTTTGTCAGATCACATGTTGTGGCTGGCTTACCTCCTTGACAATGGCACCACCCTGACTGCAGCTCCAGCTCCCATGGGTTTTCTCCCTCAGCTTTTCTGAGTCCTAGGTGAGGCGGCCATGCTGCTCTGGGGTGCATTGCAAGGTGCAATGCAGGTCAGTTGCATCACTGAGGTTCAGAGGTAAATGACATGTTGTACTGATAAATGTTCAGAAGTTGACTTTCCAGAAAATAAAGTCTATAATTAGAAGAATTTGCCAGTTTCTATAGTAAATAATTCTCACCATAGCCTATTTCAACCCACCTAAGAAATTCTCTACAAATTCTTAAAATTTAACATTTGGCACTCCTGAGTTAATACCAGACAGCTCTGTAACTCTCCAGACAGACATGACTTCCGTGTTTTCAATGAGCTCCCATTTTGTCTTTGAAGTTTCCATGTTGTCGTGGGCCCCAGCGTTTCCCGTGGGTTCCAGTTTTCCATGCTCTCTGCCATTTCTCATCATGACCACTAGGTCAGCTTAGCCAGTGGTGATGGACTCCAACATGGTATACAGAGCCAACTGCCCTTTGGAGACTTCACCACCAGCTCCTACAATTGAATAAGGTTTAATACCTATAACAAATCCCTTATTTCTATTTTTTAAAGATTTTATTTATTTATTTTTAGAGAGAGGAGAAGGGAAGGAGAAAGAGAGGGAGAGAAACAGCAATGTATGGTCGCTTCTCACATGGCCCTCACTGGGGACCTGGCCTGCAACCCAGGCATGTGCCCTGCCTGGGAATCAAACCGGGATACCCTGGTTCCCAGCCCACGCTCAGTCCACTGAGCTACACCAGCCAGGGCAAATCCCTTATTTCTATGTAACTGGCTCAGCATCTTGATTCACTCTCACTATTATTATAGGTATATAATAACATACATTATTAATTATTTGAAAGTGAATAATCTTAACATCTATAAATCGACATTTGATGTTCTTTACCTCCCCACTCTCTTCCTCTCTTCCTTACCACATATTGACCATATATATTGCTAGACAAAAGAAATCTAGATCTTTCCCCACTCCTTACATCCAGCACCTACATTTTGTTATTGTTTTTATGATATTTTTTTCTGATTTCTCACTAATGACCCGATATTTCTGGGTACTACAATTTGGTACAAGGATCATCTATGTCCTCCTCAATTTTTTTTCTATTATACATACAATGTTGTTAGAAAAATTATGGTTTAGATTTCATCAAAACAAAATACTCACATGTGTGGAAGGTAGAAAAGAAGAAACTGTTATTCTCTTCTGGCCTCAAAGGTAGGTGTGTGGACTGATGACATCCCTGAGGTTTGTAGCTATTCCCAGTAAAGCTCTTACAAATCAGCAGGTCTGATGCTTCTCGCAGAAGGCAGTTAGATCATTGATGGCAATTTACTGTGCTTCTGTTATTACCTGATATTTCAAAAGCAAGATTCCTCAAACTAGAAGGTTGTGCTCTTTAACATGTTTTTCTGATGATAGATTGGAAGTTCTTTATCTAGGTTCAAATATAAACCTTAAAAGCAGAGATGAGAGGACCCTGGTTTGTCTTTATCAGAGACTGCCCAGAGGGTCAGGAATTCTTGACTCTTTTGATAAAATAAATAAAGAAGAAAAGACTCATCTTTTATTTTTGCCAACACCAAATGTTTGTTAATAGCTTTTTTTATTATTTCTTGACAGTCTCCTGATATTGCTTTCAAAATATAATCCACCTATATTTTTTAGGTTTCAAGCTAAGATTTACATCAAAAACCTCTTTTCCCTGGGGAAACAGCTAATTTTCATTACTTCATTATGGCAATCTGGGTGAGAGGTGCAGTGACAATTTACTCTGTAAACTTCTCTTTGGTTCTTCCTGAGCTTCTGTGCTTAAACTGGGCTGCTATTTTTTCCTCCTATTCTTCCTCCTCCACCTTCTGCAGAAAGAGCTATTTTTACATTAATTTTTCTTTGTTTATTAGTGTTACTCAGCATGGGCTTAATAATATTACATATTTTTAAATATATTTTTTTATTTTTTATTTTATTTTGAGAGAGTGGGGAAAGGAGAGAGAAAGAGAGGGAGAGAAAAATCAATGTGTGGTTACCTCTTGAGCACCCCCTACTGGAGACCTGGCCTGCAACACAGGCATGTAATCTAACTGGCTGGGCATCAAATCACCCACCCTTTGGTTTGCAGACTGGCACTCAATCCACTGAGCCACACCAGCTGGGGCATAATATTATATATTTTGATCCTCAAGTTCTTTTACATAAAATTCACAGAGGGAAATATAGAGTGGTTTCTTTCTGAATTATTAAAATTACTGATAGAGGCTGCAAGCATTTATTAAGATTTCAATCCATTTTTATGGTCTCATAATTCTCAATTGTTTAATGAATAGAAATTATTGTTAGATATGATTGAATAGAATAAGCCGCATTTCTTCTTTTTAAGGACATAATGAATATTATTTCAATTTTACTGTTTAAACATTTTGATGTTTTGTATAATCATTTCTGTGGGCATGATACATTTTACAACAAATTCATTTAAAAATTCAAAACTTTTAGTGACATTAGCTCACTATTAGCAAGACTTTTTAAAAAATATTAATAAACTTTTTGCTGATTTCAAGGTTAACTTATAATCATTTCATAATAAAGCATTATAAAATTGTTCTTCACCTTTATTTATAGAATCTTGTAATAAATATGTATTACACATATATATATTTGGACTACCATATTAGGTATATATGTACCTAATATAGTATATTATATTTGGTATATATCTAGTATATATATATATATGTGTGTGTGTGTGTGTATTTATCAATAAAGTTATATCTTAACATTTTTATATATGAAAATAATTTTATTTTTATCATTTTATTGAATTTATTGGGGTGACATTACTTAATAAAATTATATAGAATTCAGGTGTACAATTCTAGAATATATCATCTGTATATTGTACTGTGTGATCACCACCCCAACAAGGATCCCTGTATCCCAGAAAAATAATTTTAAAATCCTGCTTCATGGTTATTGCTCTTGCATTCACATCACTTTCTAAATTCTCAGAAGGTATGTTACATAAAACTGGGATGACAATACTATTACACAGTGCTATATATATTTCTATATTTAAGTATTAGGTTTAATGATTAAACATAAATAAATAAATACTAGCAGATCAAATTATCAGATTTTTTATTTGGAAACTGACTTTTTTCATTGAGCAGAACATGTTTTAGATAAATTCAATATCACAGTATTACTCTTGAGTAATCACTCATAGTATTCAGCATACTTCAGTAGATATACTTCTGTATTACTCACAGTATATATACATATTATATATAGTATATATCATACTGTGAGTTATACACACACACATATATATACACATATAAGAAGTTTGTGTTACAAGGATATATAACACAGCATTGGGTCTTCATATAATTTATATTTTAGGATCGTAGATGAGAAGTTTACACAATTGCAACACAAGCGATTTGTTCTGTGTGTCATGTAATACTATACACATAATACAATGCAAGGGAGGGACAAGAGGAAGATCGATACAAATTATATGAAGGATTTGGTTGATTTTTAGAAGATGAGCATTTTTTATAGGACAGAACAGAAGTGGGGACAAGATCATTAGAATGAAGAAACAATAAGATGGGTAAAGGCACAGAGGAAGAAATATCTAAGAAATATAGTCACAAATTTTGGCAGAAGTGTATGTTTATGGAAGGGCAATAGTGAGAGGAAAGGAAAAATAGATTTGGAGGGGAAATAGTAAAAGTCCTTAAACACTTAGTCAAGGAAATGAAGATAAGGTTTGGAAATAGGGTGGTGGTGTATTGATTATGGGGCTTTACAAGGTCAAATTAATGATGCTGAATAGATATTAGCATGGCTTTATAAATGGCTAATGATGAAGTCATGGGTTGGGGTCAAGAATAAAAATAAACAGCAATAGCCTCTGTATTCAGAGGTGCATATTCTTTGAGGGATCCTAATAAACACATTAAGGGCTTTACACAAGTTTTTCATTCATAATTATTATTAGACATTATCGCTACACTCATTGTATCACATGAGCAAATGTAGTGTTAGAAAGTTTAAATAGCACATCTGTTTTTACTTCCTTTATTAGATATCAGAACCAAAAGTCAAATTGTTTCATGAACTTGTAAGTCTCAGTGATGTCTGTCTATAAAATTATTCCCTGTCTGAAAATGTGAACATTTAAAGCCTGGGTGCAATCCAAGGTATTCAAAACTACTTATCGATTAGTTTTTATAAAATAAATGTTCATCTCACGTAATCCTCCATCCATTAATTTATCATGTATATTAAAGAGACTTACAAATACAAACATATTATATATCTACCATCATAGAATTTTTTTAAAAAGTCATCCATCCACACACATTTAAACAGTTTATGTTAAAATTATTTTTTTCCAGAATCCAGACATCTAGTTAAAATCAGTACATGAGAGTATTTATTTTTATTTACTTTTTTGCCTACCCTTTGAATAGCAGGTCCAAATATGTCCCTGGCCGGGGGTAAGGGCTCTACAGTACAGACTGGAGCTGGAGGAAGTGCTGCAGAGTGGCTCTTGTTCAGAAGACGGATGAGACATGGACCTTGCTGCACTGTGCCTGTGTTTGGTGCCCTACCCTGGAGATAGTGCATAACAATAGGGTATTTTTATCTTGGCCAAGGCGGGAATAGGCAAATCCTCACACAAAGAAAACTCTGAGCTTGGTGGCCATATCAACCAAATATTTATGTAGCAGAGGACATTATTCCTGCATAATAAATAGAAAAGAGATTACATTTAAATAAACACAATTGTTTATAACAAATTGTTAAAGCATTCAATTTCTTGAAAATGTCAGCCAAACCTAACAAATTACTAAAATGTAAAAAATCATTCTCAGTAATTTAATAATTTGTAAGCTAATGTTAACCCATTTTATAGCTTTTCATTTTGTGGTAAAGAGTAAATTCCATCTCATGGAAAATTATTCCTATGTATATATATTGCAGTGTAATTAAGGTTATTTTTTATATAAGGGATTTTGTATTACCAGAATGTTTTTATGGTTCACATACATGCAGCAATTTTAAAGAGAACAATTTACTCAAGTGTGAAATATTATATATTCTACCATAACGTTTTCATTAACCTGGTTTCTTTTTTAAAAAGTACATATTTTTAGAACTAAGGACTTCTCATAAGTTGTTATTCATATTATTTTCACCCTAATCAAAGCCTTGCTTAAATTTGAAATTTGTATTTTATTGAAATATTAATGTATATATTTGTTGTAATAACATAAATGATACAGAACTATAAGAAGCTGATATACATTGTTGTTATTTTTCACCTAATATTATTACTATCCAACCTAACAATAGTTCTATAACACTGATGTCTAAACTCAAATTGTACTACACAGCGAACCATTTCATGTGGTGTGGGAAATGTAGCCCAGCTCCCACTCCGAAAGGCCAGTGGGATATGGGGTTCGACACTCAGGCCCCATGCCTATGGAAGGGTTCTCCATGGGGAACCAGGCCTGCATTGTACCTAGACTGCTATGAGACTTGCCTTTGCTAAAACTCCCTCACCGGGATGTTTACTGCGTACCTCTAAAGTACCTTCCTAAAGTCTGTGCTAAACCTCCCAAGCATGGAGCTTAACCAGTTCAACCACTTTTCCCCTGGATCTGTAACATCCTTCTCTTTGAAGTAATTAGCAACATTCTTTCCTTTGTTACCTGCAAAAGGTAATCACCTACAGCAAACTTGTGCATATAAATGAGGACCTGCGCATAGTAGATGAGAACCATCCTCCATGTAATGTACCCAGAAAAGCAATAAAAGCCTGTCCCAGCAGGGGTCGGCTCTCTCTGTCCCTCTCTCTCTCTCACTTAGGCCATGGCGTCCCTTTTTCTCCACAGGACTTCTGTAGTGCGTGTGCATTTGTTCGTCACAGCAGCCACAACACACGGACCCCGTGTGGGCATGGGGTCTGCATCAGTACCATTTTTGTGAAATTTGACTAATTGTGAAATTTTACTGTTCTTATCTAACTTATCTATAAAGCATTCAGCTTTATAAGTCTACCTGGTGCAGACACCATTTTCTGAAAACTCACTGGACTGTATGGGAGTTCGTGAGAAAGGGGAGCGATGATGAAACCAACTGCTCTGGGATTTTATGAGGAGAGTTTACTTTGTTCCCATTTGTTTCATATAAAAAAGAAACAGTTTTAACAATAAGGAAATAAAATTACATGAGAAACAGTTAACTTATCTGAGAGACTATTCAAATACTTTATGTGTATTAATGTGCAAATAAAGTGTTAATGAAGTTCATCTATTCATTAAAGGAGGACCTGGAGGATGTCCACTTAGATGCACCTTGTCAGCAGTTGCTGGGGATGGATGAACATAATAGTGATGCTGTGTTGTCTCAAACATTTTGTAATTCAATTTACATTTTACATTCAGACCAGTTTGAATTTGGAGTTTTTAGCCTACTATAAGGACGTGACTTGTAGAGAGCAGGACCAATAAATTGGCATTGGTCCCATCAAGATAGGATAAAATATGTAAAACAAAATGACATCGCTCATGTCAAACAAGAAGGCTGCCGTTCAGACATGCCACTGGTTTAAGAAGGAAACTTCCTGGCAGGGTGGATTGTTGAAGATATCTGCACGCATGACCTGAACAAACACGTTTCTGGGGGTGGTGTATCCCAGGATAAGCCCACCTGGAATTGAGGGTCCTAAAGCACTTATCAAGAGACCCAGAGGGGTGGCATGCATGACCCTCAAGGTGACAGTTGAGGTGGACTTCAGAACGACCACTGAGACATCAAACCTCCACACACCGAGGCGCTGCTCCACACAGTGCTGGTCTCCTGAGCGCCATGCTGCCGAAGGCCCTGCCCTGCTGAACCGAGAACTCCTCTGCCCCACTGCCAGCCTGGCTCCGGAAACTCCGCCCTGTCGGGCATGGACGGCTCCCCTGCCTTCCATGCTGTCTCCTGGACCCTCAGGACCCTAAGACTCTGGGACTCGAGTTCATTATCTCCCAATTCTCCTATTTGCTAGTATTACTGATTGAATCTGAGTGATTATTATTATTATTAGGCTAGTATGGATTTGGAATGAATCTACATTTGTAAAAGCTGAGTGAACCTGCATTGATAAAAGCCAAGTCAATAGCATAGTTGGCCTGTGTTGGCTCCCCATTATTTCTCAGTGCTAGTGTCTCCTGAAGGACTGGTGAGGGTGCAGGTGGCTCAGCTCTCTCAGTTCTTAAGGCTTAGATCAGATGACCCAAGTGGGAATAGAAGGCTGGTTATTAGGAAAGACTGTATTGTAAAACGTACACCCACCACATGGCTAAAAAGACAATTTCTGTTACAAATATAGCTGTCAGTCATTGAAAATGTATTAAAGCAATAAAAATGTAGGGCAGTGTGGAATTGCTTCCTAATATTTTTGCATAAATAATTGTACTGAATGTAAATTGAAGAGACTAGAGATTATATAGCACTTACACAGCAACAGAGGTTAAAGACAAATTATAAAGGTTTGCACTGTGTCCTTGAGCGAGACAATACAGTAAATAAAACACGTGCTAGAGCATTTCTTTGCTGTAAGAAATGTAGTCTCTGGTCTTTCCTCTCTAATAGCTTATGTTTTTATACATTTCATTGTAGAGCCATCTTAATGCAGCTGAAGAGCTAAAGACGAGAAGCCAAATATTTACGATCAAGGCTGTCCTCCCAACCAATGATATGAAAGAGCACACTAGAGAAACTACTTATCTATCCTCCCTGTTTTAGGACAATGTGAAAATGGAAGATAAGAAGGGGAACATTAGAAAACAGAACATCTTTTCTTTTCCCCATGCCTAGAAACTTTGGCCCCTCAGGAATACTCACTATTTGCCACTGCTCAAATATCACCTCAGCGATCTCCCTAAATCCATTCTAAACTAGCTGTCCCCATTATTCCCACCTGCTTATTTTTTTCTCGAAAAGATGGTCTTCATATCTCCCTCAGCGTGACCAAGCAGTAGATGGGCACCCATGGTCCCTGACCTCACTTTTCTTATTTTCTTTAGAAAAGTTATAATTGTGAATTCTTTATCTGCCCATTTGAGATATACAGAAGTCTTTTTTTTTAAAAAGCCTCATGCCAGTTACAAACCTAGGGATGACTTTCCCACAGGCTTAGAAGACATGTCTTAGAAATGTAATCATCAAGAAAGATAGCATCCCTATCTCCCACTCTTTACAGGGAGGTTAGCAGCTTACCTTCCATAGCAGTCACAGAGAAAATCACAGAGAAAAAAATATTACCTGCAAACTGAGGAAATAACATACTCCACATACCCCTCAGATCAGTTGCCTTTCAAACATCCTGCAGTATTTTTCCACCAGTTCATCTGAAACCCTAATAGTTCTGCTTTTTCTTTAAGTAGAGTTGAGTTGAGACGGTCTGTGGCCTGAGGTAGTAATATTCTTGTAAAAATGTTCTCTGTCCAGCAAATTTTTTATACTGATACTGTTTATGGTGGTCATCTTATATCATTTATTTGCTTTTTTATTCTCTGAACCTCCCAAGAAATGCAGTCATTGTAGGTGAGGAAAAATTTTACTTCGAACCTATCATAGTTTTTTAGCTGGGGCTCTTTGACAGCAATACAGACTAACAAGAAAAACAGACATTTTTCGTATGCATGCCGTACACACCACGAAACCTCAACGAAAATGAACTCAAAGTGGTGTCGTGGCACTCTGGCACACAAACACCTTCGACAAAGACAATACATGTGTAGTGTTACAACAGAACAGGAGACAACGTGTTTAGGCTTTCCAGCAAGGCAAAGCGTGGGCAGGAACATTTAATGGATGGAACTAATGGGGTAAGGCTTTCTTGCAGATTACTCAGGGCCATCTCGGGGGTGATAGGAATCTATCTCCAGTAGTAATATTTCTGGCCTTTAGGCATAGAGCAGGAGACAGAGAGAGCTTTCCCTGCATTAGCATTTTTTAAATTGCCTTCAGTTCAAAATAATCTCTATATCAAAGACACATGTTTAGAAGCGATAAATTCTGGTTTCTTTCAACATCTTGATGGTGGAAATTTATTTTGGCTCACCATAACATCTTAACTTCTTAGAACCATGCCTAGCACAAAGTAGATATTAAAAATACTTATTAAGTGAATAAACATTGTAATAATTTAGTTCATTATTATATTCTATTTTAGCACATAATCAATGTATAATAAATGCCCATTAAATACTCTTTGTTAACAGATATTTATTAAAAGTGTAGATGGGGGGAAAGATGGTGGCAGAGTAGGAGGGAGCGGGATCGGCTTCCTCCAGCCCACTGGTGGGATATCTGGCTGATTTTCTGAGGAGCGGAGCGATCACCCAGCTTTATTCCAGGAAGATTGGTGACCAGGATTGCACATAAAACTGAAAGATCAGCCGGTAGGGAGTCTGCTTCAGAGGGAAGGGACTCAGGGGGAACCGGGAGGTCTGCGGATCCAGTAGCAGCAGCTTCCCAGTTTGTTCCAGGATCCGTGGGAGGGAGCTGGATTGGGGTGTGTGAGTTGCCAAAGCAGGCACGTGCGTCTGTTGGGAGAGCCTTGGTTCCCAGCAGTCCGGAGGTCGGTGTGTACGTGGGGACTGGTCTGCAGAGGCCGGCGATCCCAGCGGGAGGGATTGGAGATTGAACTGAACGGGAGACCCAGGCCCGGAGCTCCGGGACCAGGTGAGCACCCGGCGAGCCAGTTAGGGGCGGCTGGGGGTGGTGCCGGACTGGGCGCCCAGGCTTGTGGCTTGCAAGCCCTGAATCCAGAGACAAAAGCGGTCAACAAATACAGGGGCACAGAGCTCATTCTGGGAGGGCCTGAGACACAACCCATCCACTGTGATCGGAGACCTGCGGTGCAGACTCCCTCCGTGGGAGAAAAACAGGGGAGTGACATCGAACCCCACTGAACGGAGACACAGACCTCACAAACTCTGACTCAGGGTGGAGATCAGGCAGCCCAGAGGAGGTGCTACGAACTCCTAGCAACTCGGCTAGAGGCAGGATGGCAGCTAAGAGTGCAGCCCAGGAAGAAAGCAGGGGAAGTTTGATATCTTCACAGCATGTCGCAGCCCTGACCAGACGCTGTTGAAGCCAGTCAACAGAAGTCTTTTTTTCTTCTATCTTTTATTTTCTCTTTGTTTCTTTGTTTGCATTTCCCCACCCTTCTTCCTATCTGTCCTTCTATATTTTTTTAACACCTTCTACCTTCCCTTCATATGGTATTCCTAGTTTTCTCTTCTTTTTATTTCATATTTTTATTATATTTTATTTTATGTTATTTGAGTATTATTTTTTCTTTATCTTTCTTTTTCCTTTTCTTTTGCTTTCTTTTCCTTCTTTTTCTCCCTTCCCCTCTCTTCTTTATCCACAGGTGAGACATTAAAACCTGGAATTGTGAAGAGAATAGAGTGGGACCCAGATAAGAGTCAGCCCAAAAAACAGAGACAGTGACACAAAATTAACTTCGCTGCTCCAGAGAACTTGACAGATCAATTTAAGAATCAGAGGCTAGAAGAAGAATCCCACAAACAATGGGAAGACAAAGAAACAATCCCCAAATGAAAGGAAAGGAGGAAGCCCCAGAAAGAATGATAAATGAAACAGAGGCAAGCCACCTATTAGATAATGAGTTCAAAGCATATGTTATCAGGCAGCTCAAGAAACTCGAGAAGCTTGATGAACTCACAGAAAACTACCAGAAACTACAGGGAAACTATAATGAACTCACTGCAAACTATGTCAACATGAAAAAGGAAATAGAAACTATTCACAAGGGCCTAGAGGAAATGAAGAATAAAATATCTGAACTGAAGAACACAATAGAAGGAATCAAAAGCAGGCTCGATGAGGCAGAGGATCGGATCAGCGAGCTGGAGGACAAGGTTGAAAAAAGCACCCAAAAAGAGCAAGAAAAGGAAAAGAAGCTCAGAAAGAATGAAGAGGGATTAAGGGAAATGCAGGACAACATGAAACGTAACAATATTTGTATAATAGGGATGCCAGAAGGAAAGGAAGAGCAGCAAGGGATGGAAAATCTGTTCGAAAAAGTAATGATGGAAAACTTCCCTAATCTGATGAGAGAAAAACCCACACAAATCCAGGAAATACAGATAGTCCCATTCAAAAGGAACCCTAACAGGCCCACTTCAAGACACATCATCATTAAAATGGCAAAATTCCAAGACAAAGAGAGAATCCTAAAGACAGTGAGGCAGAAGCAGGAAGTAACATACAAGGGAACCCCAATAAGGTTAGCAGCTGACTTCTCAATGGAAACACTCCAAGCCAGAAGGGAATGGCAAGAAATATTCCAAGTAATGAGAACTAGAGGCCTGCAACCAAGACTACTCTACCCAGCAAGTCTCTCAATCAAGATAGATGGCCAAATAAGGAGCTTCCCAGACAAAAGAAGTCTAAAAGAATACACCTCCACCAAACCAGCTCTACAAGAGATCCTGAAGGGACTGATTTAAGGAAAGGAAGGGAGAGAGAGTGAGGAACACAGGTACAAAAAAAAAA
>PVJI01026410.1:0-19049 GCA_004026765.1 Micronycteris hirsuta | reverse complement strand
CTCCCTCCTCCCCCTTGGTTCTGTCCATGTGTCCTCCATAGTGGTTCCTGAAAACCCTTCTCCCCATTGCCCCCCCGTCTACCCCTTGGCCACTGTCAGACTGTTCTTAATTTCAATGTCTCTGGTTATGTTTTGCTTGCTTTCCGCTTTTGTTGATTATGTTCCAGTTAAAGGTGAGATCATGTGGTATTTGTCCCTCATTGCCTGGCTTACTTCACTTAGCATAATGCTCTCCAGTTCCATCCAATGCTATTGCAAAAGGTATAAGCTCCTTCTTCCTCTCTGCTGCATAGAATTCCATTGTGTAAATGTACCATAGTTTCTTGATCCATTCATTTGTAGATGGGCATTTAGGTTGTTTCCAGCACTTGGCTATTGTGAATTGTGCTGCTATGAACATTGGAGTGCATAGGTTCTTTTGAATTGGTTTTTTGGGGTTCTTAGGGTATAATCCCAGTAGTGGAATCGCTGGGTCGAAAGGCAGTTCCATTTTCATTTTTCTGAGGAAGTTCCATACTGTTTTCCACAGTGGCTGCACTAGTCTGCATTCCCACCAACAGTGCAGTAGGATTCCCTTTTCTCCACATCCCTTCCAACAGTTATCTGTTGCTTTGTTGATGATCCCATTCCCAACAGAATTTTTGAAAAGAGAAAAATAATATAGAGTGGGCAATAACAAAGAATATTGCTTCTTTCCCCGCCTCTCACCTGAGGGCATTTTTAAAATTGCTTTTAGAGTGAGAGGAAGAGAGAGCGAAAGATCAGTATGAAAGATAAGCATCAATTGGTTGCTTCCCATACATGCCTGGACTGAGGGTTATATGTACCCAGACTGGGGATCAAACCTGTAATCCAAGTATGTGTGCGATAACAGAGAATCCAACCCACATGAAGGCAGAATGATGTTACAATCTTTAAATTCCTTAAAGTCAAGCATAATACCAAATCCAAAATAGACACCAGTTAGTGTGTTTTCAATAAAAAAGATTAATGTGTGGATGAATACAACTAAATTTTAGGTATCTTCACTGAGCATGGGATATAAACCTGGGCTTTCAGTGTTCCGAAGAGGAGAAAACAGAAAAGTCCTGGACTCTATCCTCTATGCTTGTACATGTAAGGAAAAGCTTAAAACCATCAGAATACAATGCAAGAAAGTATCCTTTAAATTATCCAACAAATATTAGATGAGCACCTACTATATATCTAGCACTGTTCTAGGAACAAAGGTTGAGTACTGAACAAAGAACCTGCCCTGGTGTAACTTAAATTCTGATGAAGGAGATAGAAAATGAACAATCAGACATATAAAATGTCAGGTGTAATAAATGCCAAAAGGAAAAACAAAGCAGGAGGAAAAGAGGAAGCTGAGGCTGCTTTCTTAGATGGTGAGGGCAGGGAAGGCCTCTGAGAAGCTGATGTTTGAGCACAGGCCCAAATGAAATCCTGTTAAGCCACACAGTTGTCTTGGGAAAGAATGTTATAGGTAAAGAATACACTGGGGCAATTGTCTGAACATGAGTCATGTTTGATGCACTTGAGGACTAGTAGGGGAGGCTGCTGTGGTTGGAGATGAGAGGGAAGAGGGTGTGTGCGTGTGTGTGCGTGTGTAGCTACCAAATGCTATATTGAGCTAGGCAGAAAGCATGATGAAGACCTTGGCAAAAAAGAAAACGCATGCAATAAGTAACACATTACAGAGGAGGAAACAAACTCAAAGTTTCAAAATAATTGAAGAGACTTAAGCTAGCAACAGGCAGGCTTGACTTTTTGATTGATTACTATGTGACCCACATTCCCACTGACCCACCACACTGCCTCTCTATAGAGAAAACAGAAGAATATTTCAGATTGGATCAAATTTGGGTAGATCTGGGAGAAGAGAGCAGAGGTGAGAAGGAAGAGGTGTTTCAGGTATAGTAGCTTGGATAAAGGTGAGGTGGATGGATGGAGTCTCCTAAATAAAGACTTCACAGGTATAGCAGGAAGTGGAAGCCATTTCAGCAGGATCAAGAGGCAATCCTTCTCTCACCTTCTCTTTGTGGGATACCAGCTGCTCTCACAATGGGGAAAGACAGCTGCCTGAATTGCCATGGTCCACAGGGGATTCCCAGGCAATGCGGCTACCCTCTAAGAAGCAGACAACTTTCTGGTCAGAAAAAGGGCTGAGGCTCAGGAAGGGATCAAAGGATGCAGAGTATTGGACTAGAGCAGTTGCTTTAGTGATGGTATAAGATAGCCACTTTGTTGCCTCCCCTCCACTTTGCACTTTCTGAACAGAGTGCTATGTGAAGGCCACCTGTCAAGATGTTTTACACCACACTCCCAGACTGCTCTCAAACCTGAAAGTCTGTCAGGAGAAAACATCCCACCTGTATGCATAGGAGGTGTGCATGCTTCAAGAGCAGGAAAGACTCTCCCCACTGCAGCCCAGCCACACTTCACACCAATTGCCATCCAGCAAGACTAAGGACAGGAGAAGAGCAGTGTGTATGCAACAGCATGAGCACCACTGACACAGTGTCCAATGGAAAATGTGTAGCAGAGTGTGCAGGCAAGAATTAACCTTCCCCAAAGTGTGTCTGGCCTTTGCCTTTGCTACTGCGCAGTGATATCTAGGCCCTTAGAATGTCGTGCCTGATAGGGTGACTTTGTATGCCTGGGAGCCTTGGGTCACATCAAGGTCATATTGGATAGCTTAACAATGTGATCTAAGGTGGGGGGTGGCCACACTAGATAGTAACAATGTAATTTGAGATGGAGATCTTGGTTCCGTAATATCAGTCAACCTTTGGTAGGGCTGAAGACTGAGATCAGCCATGTGGTCAAACAATCAATCATGCCTACACAATGGAACCTCTAACAGAAATTCTGAACACTGAGGCTTGGTGAACTTCCCTGATTGGCAATACCCTCCAGGTACTGTCAGATGTCAATGCCAGGAGAGAAATGCTATCCTGACTCCCAGACAGGACAATTGAAAAGTCCATGCTTTATACATTTCTAAGCTCTGCCTTTTATGCTTCTTCCTTTGGCTGATTTTCATCTTCTTTTCTCTGTAATAAGCTGTAACCATGAATGTAACAGCTTTCAGTTAGTTCTCTAATCCTTCTAGAAAATTATCAAACCTAAGATTGGTTTTGAGACTTCCCCAAACTTGCAACTGGTATCATACAATCATCCACTGGTCCATGAAGCATGGGTCCATTTTTCTTTCTTTCTTGGCTAGCTATGTCATCTCTAGTGGACCACCTGCTCTGGATGCCAGCTTGTGTATCTATCAAATGGGCATAATATACATGAAGTAATGAAGTATGGTTGCTGTTAGAATCAAATCATGTTTTACAGTCAGCAGTGACCCAAAGAGTAAAATACAGGAATCCAGAAACCATCCACCACTTTGCCCTTGCTCCTTACGGTCTTTCCAGACAAGCCAAGCTCCTTCCTGACTCCAAACTTTGACTATGTTGACCTCTTTTCTAGAAAGCACTATCTATATCCCACTGTGACTGAGTCCTTCCCATCATGTAAGCGTCTGCTTAGATGTCTTCTTCCAGCGGATCTTCCCTGACCTCATCCAATTCAGCTCCCTACTTCGGGCACTTCCCACTACACATCCCTGTTTCTCTTTCTTCATAGCAATCATAGACAGATGAATTTTTTATCACATCTCAATTCATGGGTTTAGTGCCCATCTTCTCCTTTGGAATTAAGCTCTGACAGAGCAAGTCCAGATAGGTCTTGTTCATGGCTATATTTCCAGATTCTATAGCAGTACTTGACCTGCAGTACAATAAGTAATTGTCTAAGTAATGAATTTCTTCCATTAATAGGACAGAAAATCAAAGACCGGAAAGGAGGCAACTTTGCCAGACAGCATACTACTGAGGTAGAAGCCAGGACAAGCCTATTTCAACCAAATACACCTTTTCCCTGTGTGTCCAAGTTTTCTCACCTTTTAAACAGAATTGAATTTTGTTTTAATTAAGTGAGATGAATGCACAATTGTTCCAGATAAAGTTAAGCTTTGAACTCATACTGAAAGATCTTATTGTAAAGCCAGCAGTTGGTGTTGATGGTTGTGTTGGTAGTGATGGTTTGGTTTAATTTTGTGTTTTCTGTTATTTGTTTTGAGAGAAAGGAGGTTATTTCTTTGCTTGGTCAGGTTTTTGTTTTCGTGATGAAGTGAAAAAGAAATGGCATAGTCAGGAAAAAATGTTGTCAAAAGAAAACCTCAGCAGGTAGATGGAGGAGACAGATGAAGGAGTAGGTCGAATCTATATCTAAGACATGTCTGAGTTACAAGGCAAGGTGCCTTCCTTGTGAAGGCCCTTTCAGGCCTCATCTAATGTGACTGCAGGGAGTATTAAGGGAAACAAAGTGAATAAGTATATGGTGGGGATCCACAATGCTGGACCTCCTTGATCTGGTAACAACAAGTGAGTTCAGAATTCAAATGCTGAAGCTTTCCTTTATTGGACAGGATTTTTATACCTGTAATTTTTCACAAAGTAGAGAAGATGGTATTTGACAGTGAGAAATGTGTCCCCTGAAGAGAATTTGTGTAGGTTCCAAGAGCAGTAAATTGGTTTCTCTGGATAGTAGGTCCCTCTTTGTTTCATCTTATCTTGGCAGAGATATGGTAGCTTCACCTTTACCTTGAATCAGGTCATGAACTCTGGAGATCAAATTCTGGAGATGTATACACACCACACACACACACACACACACACACACACACACCTATTTTGTTTTCGTTTTATAAACTGTCACTTGTTTTTATAAGCAAGAGGTCAGTGAGCAAGAACCCTAAATCTTCACCCAACCAGGAGTAGAAGTCCAGGGTCAACACAGACTTCATAAATGGCTTTGGGTACATGCTTTCCATTCCATTATAGTCACTGTGGTTATCCCCAAATCCTTCCCTTCTCTCTTAGAAAAATCTTTGTTTGATTGGGCAACTTCTTCTGTGTTTTCCTCAGAGCCAATTCCATGTACTTTCCATCACAGCAGTGACTCCTCAGAAGGCTCATCTCCAGCCAGATACTGTTTGGGACTGGCAACCCAATCCAGCCTGGGTAATGAAATTGGAAAAATATTACCTAGTCACTTTGGGAGAAAATACCTCCTTTCTTTTCAGAGAGAGCTTTTGGAGAGGACTCTCCTTCTGTTGGTAGGACCTGAAAGACTAAAGCTCTGCGAGCTGTTGGCAGCCAACTTGCAAGCTTAAGGTTTCAGAAGAAGGCACAAAAGGAAAGAGAGAAGCCAGGTCCAGCTAACATTGTTGGGGTGCCCAGTCATGCAATTCTGGCCCTGGGACACCCACAGAAATTTTAAATGAACCAATTTCTACCTGGTGCAACCACCTGACTCCTGGACTTGTCAAAATATTAGCTCTGCATCTATCACTCATTCATCTATCAATTCATTAATTCAACAAAGAAATCACTTACTTTTAATTTGTTACTTATTGGGGACTTGGATTAGAGCCCACATAAGACCCAAAGCCTTGTCTTTAAACTCACGATCTAGAGATAAATATAGGAACATCTTACTAAGACAAAAAAGAATGCACAATAGAGAGAAAAGTGACATAAGGAAGGTGTTATAAGATACAAAATGGAACAAAGAGTATGAACCAACTGCACCTTATGTGGGGAAAGGAATAGTCATCTGGGTCTCAAACACTCAAACTCTCTAGGCAGAAGGGTGTTCTCCCAAAGACAGGTTGAAAACTAAGCATGTGGAAGGACTCAGAGGTGTGAAATAATAAGAAACAGCACAAGGAACTATAAGCAGTTTGCTATGATTAGAGTGTGTGGGCCTGAAAAAAAAATGTTGAGTGACAAAACTGAATAGCTAAGGATGAGAAGATTTGGAGGACTTTGCATGCCACCATTGGGGAGACATTGAGGGTTTAAAGGAGTAGTTTTCATTCTTGGTTCTCCAAAAGTCACTCTTCCTCCAGAAAACCTTCTATGAATATACATACATATTTATGTATATATTGTTTATATAATAAGCCTTCATCCAATTTGGTAGCACATAATGCTAAGGCATGATAGTGGGGTCCAAGACCCAGATGAGCCATTTTTACGTTACCTGCATTAGCGTTTGGTACTAGATAAGTTGCTAAACTAATAAGATTTTTATTATTATCTTTGACAGATTCTTGATTTTTTTTCTCAGGTATGAAAGAGGTTAGCAAGTCCCATAATAATATGTGTGGCTTCCAATGCAGCCAAGCTGGTCTACAAAATGTCCCCTGACAACACAACTCCCATTTTTGCCCCAGTGTCTTTCCTCAAGCTACCGGAAATGCTCTTCCTTCTATTTGTTCCTATGCTTTTTTAAAAAAATTATTTTATTGTTGTTCAATTACAGTTGTTTGCATTTACTGCCCACCCCATCCAAACACACCTCCCTCCCCTGCTTCCACTCCCTTCTTGGTTTTGTCCATGTATCCTTTATAGTTTTTCTGAACACCCTTCCCCCCATTATCCCCTTCCACCTCCCCTCTGGTTAGTGTCAGATTGCTCTTAATTTCAATGTCTCTGGTTATATTTTGCTTGATTGTTTGTTTTTTCAGTTAGATTCCCATTAAAGGTCCATAGTGTCACAAAGGGTAGGAGCTCCTTCTTTCTCTCTGCTGCGTTGTATTCCATTGTGCAAATGTACTATAGTTTTTTAATGTACTTATTTACTGATGGGCTCTTAGGTTGCTTCCAGCACTTGGCTATTGTAAATTGTGCTGCTATTAACATTGGGGTTCATAGGTTCTTCTGTTTCTTTTGTTCCTATGCTCTTGTTCATCAAAACCAAGCTCAAGATCTACCTCTTCTTCTCTGAAATCAGATTGGAAAAATAAAACACTAATTTGGCAGTGAAAAGAACTAGCTTTGTGATGTTTGTAGTTACCTAAAACATCTGAGCCTGTTTTTCCGTTTGTGAAAAAAGATTTCTACAGATGGATTTCAAGATACAGGTATTGAGCAATTAGCTTTTTAAATTAGGCTTTAATAGATGCTGACATGCAGAGTTAAGATACTATCTTCTTTTTTAAGAATTTAAAAACTGGATAGGGAAAGAGATATAGGGATATACACATACATAATTACAACAAGTGGTTATACAATATAGGAAATGTGTCAAGTGAGTTTCAAATACTCACCAAACTAATATTTTATAATTCTATACTCTCATTGTTTTTTAACATTTTATACTTAAGTCATCATACTGTTTATATAGGTTAAATGTTTTTCTTCAACTCAACTAAACTATAAATCTATCTTTTAAAGAAACACATTTGCAATATTCACTAGAGTTAACAGAGATTCCATTTGTGATAGCTAATCAAATCATCACATTAAATCAGTGAGCTAAGTTCTTCTTCTTCTTTATCCAAGGAAGAAAGTCTGAGAAGTGAAGCATCTATCCAATGTTATACAGATTAGCAGCAGAAATACAATCTAAGGTTCACTGGTTTTCTTTCTGTACCAAGACTCTCATCTTTATGCCCTTATGTCAGAGTCCTCTCTCTTTCTCTCTCTCTCTCATGCATTCATACACATGCACACACATCTCTTATTAAAACTTTGTTAAGAAGCACCATTATAGAGAAGAAGCTTATCCAAATTATCACCTTTTCCCACACTATCCTTATCCTAAAATGTCCCTGCTACTTTCACTTTACTTGCCCCATTAGAACAGGCACCCTTCTCTGCCTCTTGTCACAGACCTTAGCAAAGCACCTCATGCCCTCTTGCCCACTTTTCTCTCTTGTCTCTTCCCTCACAGTGGCTCTTATACTCCTCTCTTTGAAAAAACGTTTAGATACCAATTCATCCAAAATCAACATTATTGATATGATACTCCATATCAAGTCTTAAGCTGAGTATTGAGATAACAAGGATGAATAAAACATGGATATTGTCCCCAAAGAGCTCATTATTAAGTTTTGGGGGTCACACAAAGGCCATAGCAAGTTACTTCGCTTAAAGAAACTTTTGTTTTCTATTGTGTAAATGTACCATAGTTGGTTTTTTTTATCCACTCATTTACTGTTGGGCACTTAGGTTGCTTCCAACACTTGGCTATTGTAAATTGTGCTGCTATGAACATTGGGGTGCATAGGTTCTTTTGAATTGGTGTTTCAGGATTTTTAGAGTATAATCCCAGCAGTGGCATTGCTGTGTCAGCACAGTGGAATACTATGCAGCAGAAAGAAAGAAGACGCTTCTACCCTTCATGACAGCATGGATGGAACTGGAAAATATTATGCTAAGTGAAATAAGTCAGGCGGTGAAAGACAAATATCTTATGACCTCACCTATAAGTGGAACCTAATCAACAAAACAAACAAGCAAGCAACATATAACCAGAAACATTGAAATAAAAAACAAACTGACAGTAACCAGAGGGCAGTGGGGAGAGGGATAATTGGGGGGAATAAGGGACAATCCATTAAGGAACATGTATAAAGGACATATGGACAAAGCCAAAGGGGCTAGGTTCGAGGGTGGGAGGTGGGGTTGGGTGGGGGATAGGGTCATGGTGGGGTGAAAATGGAGATAACTGTACTTGAACAACAATAAAAAATAAACTCTTCTTTTTATTAAACTGTAGTATAGATCAAGAGAAGATGGTAGTTTAGCCCATACAAACTGAAAAATGTGACAATCTTGGCCAAATACCCAACCACATATTCAAATCTGATCAATTCCCACTTCCTACCAATGTCCCAATAATAGTTTATCTCCAAGCCTGACTGAATTGTGTTTTCTACTATTTAAATTACCTTCTTCCCTTTGAAGAAGGTAACTCATCCTCAGAGATCTTAGGCTGATAATCCCATCCTGTTCCTGAAATGTACTCTACCTTCCTCAAAAGTACAGTATATGTTTCTTCTTCATACTGCCTACATTTTGCAAAGTGAAACAAATCTCAGGGTTTTGCCACATTTATAGACATTCTTCTTCTTAGTTTCACATCCTTTTGAACAAGGATTCCATGTTTATGAACATGAAAGAGACTAATGCTCCCTTTTTAGTTTTGTGTCTTACTATCCTGCCCCCTCCTCTCATTGATGAGAAATCTCATATGGACTGGTTCCTTTTATTTGTAACATGTGATGAAACAATTCTATGACATAAACAGTAATGACTTAGTAATTACTAAATACCTAGAGACACCAGAGTATAACCCTCTGTAGTGACAAGAAACATTATCTTGTTAAAAGCGCAACCTACCTTTCTGAGAGTAATAGGCTTACCACCATTGTAATTTGATGTATTGACATTTTTTTTTAATATTCTTGTTAGCATAACCTCAGATAACTAGCAACAACTATTTTAATTACAAGTTGTCTTTATTTTTTTACAGGCGGTCCTCTAACCAAAGAAGATTAGTGAATGCAACCATTTCTCCTTATGTGTAACAACTATAGGTATGATAAAGCCTAGAAGAAAAAATACTAGGTACTACAGAAGTATTTAATGAGAGTCCTGAAATTTTCTAGGGGAAAAAAAAGTGAGGGAGAATAGTTTTAAACTGAAAACTGTCAAAGAGCAGGAATTAGCCTGAAAAGGGAGAAGGAGCTTTCAAAAAAAGGGAAAGTATAACCAAGGCCTTGAGGCAGGAAAGAAGTTTGCATTCCAGGAAGCCAGAGATGGCCAGGGGGGACTAGAATGAAGTGAGCCAGAAGGAAGTGATGACATCAGTGGCTAAACATTATGTTACAGAACATACTGGGGGAGGGTGGGGCAGTAAGTGATATACTGTTACCAAAAGGACCCCGCTTTGTGCTCCAGGGGTCCCCCACCCTGTACTAGGTTCATTTTGCTCGCCACCAAAGGAAAGATGTCTCTCAATGCCAGAGACTGGTGAAAAGGAAAGGAATTATTTATTTACAAGTTATACAGGTGTGGAGTAATGACTTAATGTCTCCTTTAAAATACTAAAGTTCTTTAGAATACCCACAAATGCACACAGTCCTTCTTTCTCCCCTTTGCCCAGTCCAGGGTACCGTATCTCAGGAAAAGAAGTAGAAGTCCGTGATTCAGGCAGACCCTTGGTTCTGACACCATTTACTGTGTTGCCACCACGATCTCCAGTTAATCCAAAATTATATGGCACCTTCTCATGGCCCACCAGCAAGAGTCCTTTCACCCCTTTTCTTCCAGGCAAAGTCTCTCCTGCTTCCTAGGCTGCGTGGCAAAAGGAGCCACCCAAAGCCACGTGGTCCTCTCTCTCTCTCTCAGGCTGAGGGGTCCCCACTCCTCCAAAGACTTGTCGTCCTGTCTTTCCTTCCTGCAGCATCTCTCCCACATTCTTCTGAACTGCTAAGAGAGAGCTCTGCATCACTGCTACATCTTGCTTCCCAGCTTCCTTAGCTGCATGGCAAAGGGAGCCTCAAAGCTGCGGGGGTTCTCCCTACTCGCCAAAAGCCGCCTGTTCCTCCCTTCCCAGTTACATCTTGTGTGTCCAAGTCACTTCCATCCCCCTGGCTCAAAGCATGACCACAGCTATTTAACATATCTATGAAATCAGTTAAAGGTTATAGATACGCTAAATGACCATGTCAGAGGTTAGCTGCAAAGCTACTGCTATACAAAACAGCTCTGAATGGCCCTGCTCCAGGTGTCCCATCCACCTGTTCAGACTTGTGGGGGTGAGGACATCCTATATATATTTTTCTGTTTTCTTGGACACCTCGAGTTTTGGACCCCATTTACAAATCCCTATTTGGGGCTCCCCTCTTGGCTGCGCCGTTACAATTAGACAGGAGTAGATCAGTCCCTTAGAAGCCAACCCACAGATTTTGAACTTAATCCTAAGAAAACAGAAAGTCATTTAAGAATTTTGAAGAGGGCAGGGGTTCTTTAATTAAATTTTATTTTTGTAAAGATGGTTACATTTTCTTTCTGTAAAGATGGCTCAGTCTGTGGCACAGAGGATTGTCAGAGTGGGGAAAGTGGCTAGAGGGTGATTAGTTAGAAAAACATGACAGATGTTAGGGAGAGGAAAGGATGGGCTGGACTCTACCTGAGAAGAATGTGAATTGAGTGCAGACCAATGCCACTTACAGGCAAAGCCACACGGTCCTGATTTGTCTGATGTCCAGCTCAGTACTCCTTCCCATCTATCATCACTGAGTCAGTGTACAGGGAGTCCCTGAGGTGTCCCGACAGCACATACTTTTACAAAGGGACTGAACAAAGCCAAAAGAACAATTGGGTACTTATGAATAAAACTTATGGACATTCAAAAGCACAGACCTCTTATGAGAATTAGATGAGAAAGAGTATGTTAAGCCTTTGGTATAGGACTTGGAATATAGAAAGGACTCAGCAAATATTGGCTGGCACTGATTAATTCTACTCTTCCTCTTCTAGGTCCTACATTGTAGCTCTGAGCTTCATGACAGGAAAGGTAAATTTCATATATCTCTTTACCTTCAGCATTGGAAAGTCTCAGATATATATCAGATTATCAAAAAATCTTTGTTGAATAAATAGATAAACTAGATTTAAAACTTTCTCAAGATAATAATTTTGGTTTAAGAAACTTCAAATCCAAAGATGATGTTTATTAGAAGTCATCTATAGGACATCAGAAGAATGGAAATGTGAGATATCCCCTTGGTCTCTCCCCCTCAAATTTTAACAAGTTGATCAGCTGTAACTCAACAAATGATTCCCTGTTCAACATACAGGCACACCTGAAAGATCCATGCATTGAAGCATCTAAAGGTAGACAAATGGGAACAACCAGGGGAGGTCAGGAGGGAGGAAAGCTCAGATGGGCCATGGTCAGAGACCTGACACCCAGAATTCATGGTGTTCTTAGCTCAGACAGGGATGGAAACTGACAGTAGTCAGCACTTGATTTGGCCGAGAGGAGCAGAGTCTTGGAGGACACTCATGCAGGAGTGAATGGTGCAAACTGTGTCTGAGCCAGCCAAGAGGCCTGAGCAAGAGTACAGTGCAGGGGTTCTGCCATGACTGTCAGCTCCTGGGCAGTCACTGTTCCAAATGAAACAAAGCCACAGATCCCTGATGCTTTTTAGACTCCCCAAATTTACCTCTTATGGCATTGGTATTGGATTTTGGAGCACATTATATTCAAAACTAAGAACTTTTTTTGGTCAGAATTGCTATTTCCCTCTGTGACAGCTCCCTGGTTGTGGTGTGTGGTAGGGGACCCCACAGAGGTCTGAGGTCCCCATTGCCAAGGGGGCAAAACAAAGCTCACCCCTAAGCATCATGACTATAAGTGGCTATACTGACAGCAGCCTCAGAGGTCAGCTTTGGGAGTTCACAGAGCTTAAAAACTTGTGATTCAGTGCCACCAACTGAAAAGTAGTAGAAAGACCCTTTGATAGAAATCTGTTAGTAAAGTTCAATTAATACAATATATGCCTAGACAAAAAAAAAGGAGCCCATCAAACACCCTGAATAACCAGTAGTGAGGTAGCTCAGAAAGAGAATGAAAAATCTCCAAGAAGCAGAGCCAACCAGACAGAAGAAATAATCAGTGATATCAAAGATAAAAATCTAAAAATCATGCAAAGGGAAAAAGAGAGAGACCTTACCTCCCCCCACACAGAACCTATTAAAAAAAATAGTGGGTAAAAACTTACCAAACCTATGAAAAGAACTAGATACTCAAATCCATGAAGCAAACAGAACACCTACTGTATTTTGCTATGTATAAAGCACACCCACATTTTTCTGCACATTATACATGGGTTTATTATACCAAAGATATATAATCATTATACCCATGTATAATGCTCATCCTTATTTTCCCTCAAAAATTTGGACAAAAAATGCATTACACATGGCAAAATACAGTAGTGACTTTAATCCAAAGAGGCCCTCTCCAAAGCACATCATATTAAAACTGTCAAAACTCAATGACAAAGAAAAAATTCTCAAGGCAAACAGGGGAAAAAAGATAGTGACCTACAAAGGAAAGCTTATCAGGTTGTCATCAGACTTCTCAGCAGAATCTCTAAAAGCCACAAAAAGTGGAACCAAATATTTTAAATACTGAGAGAAATTACCAGCTATAAATAATATATCCAGCAAGTTATCTTTTAAATATGAAGGAGAAATAAAGAACTTTCTGGACATACAGAAGCTGAGGAAATTTATCACCAGAAAACCTTTGCTGCAGAAAATACTAAAGGGGGGTTTTCTACCTGAAACAAAGAGCAAAAGGTCACAAATCTATGAGTGAGATCACCAAAAACACTTACAGCATAAGCAGAGATAATATGTGACAACAAAAACATAAAAGGGGAGGGGCAAAGGTTTGAACTAACAAAGGAAGATGGAGATCATATGCACTAAAAGAAGAAAAAAAAAAAACCCTACTGCATATATCTACAACTTTCTTCTTCATAAACCTAATGGCAACCACACACAAAACCCCCAAAACTGAGACACATAACTTATAAAAAGAAGAAATAGTGGAAAGAAGCATGGGATACCACCAAACAAAATCAATGGACAGAAACACAAGGAGATACAAAGGATCATACTAGAATACTATGAAAGACTATATACTGATCCCAGATAGCAGAATATGGTAGAAGCTTCACAAACCTCCTCCTGGGACAAAACTGAAATTACAACTAAATTGTAGAGATATCATTCTGAATAGCCAACTGAACATGAGCTGAAGAGAAGCCATATAAATAAGGACAGACAGAAGAAGCCACTTCACCACAATGTGACTGGTATGGAATGTGGAGGAAGCAGGAGAGGGCTGGTTGGGCATCAACATTCATCAGTTGAAGTGCCAAGCAATATTTAAGTGGATGAGAGGTTCCCAATGAGAAGTATGGGGTCTAAACCCAAACTGGGCTCACCAGCCTATGGTACTAGGCAGGGAAAAAAAACTCAAACAACCAGCTGTGAAAAGCAATGAGGTTCCTATCCACTAGGGGATGTCAACAGGAGATATAGAGAGCTTCTTAAATGGCCAATGCACAAAATTCTGTTTGCAGCCAGTTACCCTGGACTCTGGCCCCAGGAGGGCAGAATGAACTAGAAAAGCATGAGGAGAGTCTGGGGCTGATGGCTCTAGGAAGAAAACTGAGGAAGAACTGCAAAAATACCTGTGCTGAGTCATTCCCCACACTGCAGGAGCCATTATTCTCAGGCACAGAACTCCCCTCCAAGTGATATCAGCCTGAAGGGAAGCAATAGCCCCACTGAGCTGCTGAATACAACTTGAAGTTATATCAATAATTAAATTTAACAAATAGGGTGTATCTCTGGGAACTGTGACTTTAGCTGACTCTCCTCTGAACCTGGTGCTGGTAAAAGCTGGCCTTGGTGCATAGCCTGTTTCTGTCTCCACACAAATAGGCCCCACAGAGGGAGCAATATGCTGTAGATCACTGATAACTTCAAACACATTGCCCAATACCAGTCATATAGTGTTTCACATAGGTCAGCACCAGAGTCTTTGCAGATCTAACTATTACATAGAAACACCAAGATGTGCCAAAATGGGAAGACAATATAACAGGCCCTGAATGAAAGAACAAGAGAATCTTCCTAAAGAAGAACTAAATGAAATGAGGGCAGGCAATTAATCAGATATACAGTTTAGAGGAATAATTATAAGGATACTCAACAGTATAAAAAATACATAAAAACAATAAAAAAGGACCAGTCAGACATAAAGAATCCAATATCTGAAATGAATAATACACTAGAAGGAATAAACGGTAAGTTAGATGAAGCAAAGGATCAAATCAGAGATTTGGAAGACAAGGTAGGAAAAAAAAAATAGCCAAGCAGAGCATCAAAGAGAAAAAAGAATTAAAAAGAATGAGGATAGCTTAAGAAACTTTTGGGATAACATAAGTGTATCAGTATCTGCATCATGGGAATACCAGAAGGAGAAGAGAGTAAGCAATGGATCAATAACTTATTTGAAGAAATAATGACTGAAAAATTCCCTAGTCTTGTGAAGGAAAAAGACACACAAGTCCAGGAAGCTCAGAGAGTACCAAACAAGAGGGACCCAAAGAGACCTACACAAAGATACATCATAATTAAACTGGCAAAGCTTAAAGACAATGAGAAAATCCTAACAATTAAAAGAGAAAAGCAGGCCTCGAATAGCAACAGCAGTCTTTGTTTTTAATTACCTTATTCTTCTTCAATTACAGTTGTCTGCATTTTCTCCCCTCCCTTCCGCCCCCAACCCCATCCAAACCCACCTCGTCCCCTTGCTTTCACCCTTCCTTTTGGTTTCGTCCATGTGTCCTTTATAGTAGTTCCTGAAAACCCTTCTTCCCACAGTCCCCTTCCCCTCCCCTCTGGCTATTGTTAGATTGTTCTTAATTTCAATGCCTCTAGTTATGTTTTGCCTGCTTTTTTCTTTTGTTGATTATGTTCCAGTTAAAGGTGAGATCACATGGCATTTGTCCCTCACTGCCTGGCTTATTGCACTTAGCATAATGCTCTCCAGTTCCATCCATGCTGTTGCAAAGGGTATAAGCTCCTTCTTCCTCTCTGCTGCGTAGAATTCCATTGTGTAAATATACCATAGTTTCTTGGTCCACTCATTTCCTGATGGGCACTTAGGTTGCTTCCAGCACTTGACTATTTTAAATTGTGCTGCTATGAACATTGGAGTGCACAGGTTTTTTGGATTGGTGTTTCAGTGCTCTTAGGGTATAATCCCAGTAGTGGAATTGCTGAATCAAAAGTTTTAGTTTTTAGTTTTAGTTTTCTGAGGAAATTCCACACTGTTTTCCACAGTGGCTGCACCAGTCTGCATTCCCACCAACACTGCAGTAGGGTTCCCTTTCTCCACATCCTCTCCAACACTTGTTTGTTGATTTGTTTATGATGGCCATTCTGACTAGTGTGAAGTGGTATCTCATTGTGGTTTTAATTTGCATCTCCCTGATGGCTAGTGATGCTGAGCATCTTTTCATATGTCTCTGGGCCCTCTGTATGTCCTCCTTGGAGAAATGTCTGTTCAAGTGTTTTTCCCATTTTTCAATTGGGGTTTTTGTCTTCCTGGAGTGCAGTTGTATGACTTCTTTATATATTTTGAAGATCAAACCCTCATCTAAGGTATCATTGGCAAATATGTTTTCCCACATGGTTAGTTCTCTTTTTATTTTAATACTGTTTTCTTTAGCCATGCAGAAGCTTTTTATGTTGATGAGGTCCCATTTGTTTATTTTTTTCCTTTATGTCCCTTGCTCTAGAGTACATATCAGTGAGGTAAAAGAGCTGTACTCAGAAAACTACACAACACTGAAGAAAGAAATCATGGAAGACACAAACAAATGGAAACATATACCGTGCTCATGGATCGGAAGAATCAACAAGAATCAAAATGTCCATACTATCCAAAGCAATTTATAGATTCAATGCAATCCCTATCAAACTACCAATGGGATATTTCACAGATATAGAACACTTCAAAAATTTATATGGAACCATAAACGACCCCGAAAAGCAGCTGCAATTTTGAGAAAGAAGAACAAAGTAGGAGGGATCACAATACCTGATATCAAACTGTATTACAAGGACACTGTAATCAAAACAGCCTGGCACTGGCATAACAACAGACAGATAGACCAATGGAACAGAATAGAGAGCCCAGAAATAAACCCAAGTCTCTATGGCCAATTAATTTTTGACAAAGGGAGCAGCAGCATAAAATGGAATAAAAATAGCCTCTTCAACAAATGGTGTTGGGAAATCTGGACAGCTACATGCAAAAAAATGAAACTCGATGACCAACTTACACCATACACAAAAATAAATTCAAGGTGGATAAAAGACTTAAATGTAAGTTGTGACACCATAAAAGTCCTAGAGGAAAACCTCAGACATTCCACACAGCAGCCACAGCAATCTTGAGAGAGAGAAGCAAAGTTGAAGGAATCATGCTACCTACTATACTACAAGGCCATAGTAATCGAAATAGCATGGTACTGGCAAAAAAAAAAAAAAAGACAGACAAATTGATCAATGGGATAGAATGGAGAGCTCAGAAATGAGTCCATACCTTTATAGTTGATTAATATTCAACAGAGTACATACAATGAGCTAAAGATGATTTATTCAATAAATGATACTGGGAATATTGGACAGATGTGCAGAAAAAGGAAGCTATATCACCTCGTTACACCACATTCAAGAATAAATTCAAAATGGATTTTGAAGACTTAAATGTTAGACCAAAATCATAAACATCCTGAAAGAAAAAATGGACAGTAAAGTCTAAGATATTTCTTGTAGCTGTATTTTATCTGCTGTTCCCAGGCAAGGGAAATAAAAGAAAAAATAAATAGGACTACATCAAACTAAAGTAAATTGGCACAACAAAGGAGATTATCAACAAAGTAAAAAGACAACCCACAGAATGGGAGAACATATTCACTGATACAGCTAATAAGGGGTTAATATCCAAAATTTATAAAGAACTTACAAAACTCAACACCAAAAAAACAAACAATCCAATTAAAAAATCATCAAGAGACCTGAATAAACACTTCTCTAAAGTTTACATACAGATGGCCAATAGACATATGTAAAGATATTCAATGTAACTAATCATCAGAGAAATGCTAATTAAAACCAAACCCACAAAAATATATCACCTCACACCTGTCAGAATGGCTAACATCAATTCTACAAAAATAAATAAATAAATAAACTGTGCCAACAAGGATGTGGAGAAATGGGAACAAACCCCTTTGCACTGTCGGTGGGATTGCAGACTGGTGCAACCACTGTGGATATTAATATGGAGATAACTCAAAAAATTAAAAATGAGTCTGCCTTTTGACCCAGTGATCCCACTTCTGGAAATATATCCAAAGAAATGAAAAATACTAATTCAAAAGTATGTAAGCATCCCTACATTCATTGCAGCTTTATTTACTATCACCAAGATATGGAAGCTGCACAAGTGTCCATTAATAGATGAGTAGATAAAACAACTATGGGATGTTTCTACAATGGAATGCTACTTGGCCATAAAAAGAAGAAAATTTAACCATTTGTGACATTATGAGTGGACCTGGAGAACATTATGCTAAGTGAAATAAGCCAGTCAGAGAAAGACAAATACCATATGATTTCACTTATATGTGGAATCTAACAAGCGAAATAGAGACAGACTTATATAGATAGAGAGCAAGATGACAGCTACTGGGATGGAGGTTAGTGGTGGAGGGAGTGAGCAGAGATGAAAAAGGATTCATAGACATGGACAACAATGTGGTGACTTCAGGGGAAAGAGATGTATAAGGGGGTTAAATGGTAATGGAAAATACAATTTAAAAAAATAAAAACTATATGCTACCAAATTCAATTACCTAGAAGAAATGGATAAGTTCCTAGAAATAAATAACCTTCCTAGACTAAAATATGAAGAACTGGAAAACCTAAATAGACCAATCTCTCATGAAAAAATTGAAGCAACAGTCAAAAACCTTCCAAAAACAGAGGCTAGGATCAGACAGCTTTACCAGTGAATTCTACCAAACATTCAAAGAAGATTTAAAACATATCCTTCTCAAATTTTTTAAGAGAGTTGAAGAAGAGGCAATACTTCCTAACACATTTTATGAAGCCAACATAATCCTGACACCAAAACTTCACAAGGCTTACACGTATACGCACACAAACAAAAACAAAAAGAGAAAACTACAGACCAACATCTCTGATAAGACAGATAAAAATTCCTAAACAAAATACTAGCAAATCAAATATAAGAATACAGCAAAAAGTATAACCAAGTGGGGTTTATTCCAGGGGTACAAGGATAATTCAACACATGCAAATCTATCAACACAGTATACCACATTAACACAAAAAAGACATACATCACACAATCCTATCAATAGATACAGAAAAAGCATTTGTATGATACAAAATCTGTTTTATGATTAAAATACTCAATGAAATGGGTATAGAATGAAAGTACCTTAACATAATAAAATCCATATATGACAAACCCTCAACCAATATCATATTCAATGTTGAAAAACTGAAATC
>PVJI01026409.1:0-19032 GCA_004026765.1 Micronycteris hirsuta | reverse complement strand
TCTCTTCAGGGTCGCCCTGGATTGGCCTTTGGACCCCAGCTGGTACCTTTGCCATTCAGTTCGTCCCCAGGCCAATGTCCCCATCTGCGACACCGGGAGTCTGAGCTCAGTCAGGGGCTTTCGGAACTTCGTGGTGACAAAGCCCTTTTAGAAAGTCCATGATGCACAGGACCCCAGTCTACAGAAACCCAAGGTTCCTCGTAAGCGCAGGTGTAGCAGGCTCAGCAGGCGAGAATGGAGGCCAGCAGCTTCGCCTGTGTCCCGTGTGGGGGCCTCCGCTCCGCGAGCTTGGCCTGGTCTGCACTGGCCAGGCCTCGGTTCCTCCTGTAAATCGGGGTTCTAACAGGACCTGCCTCATGGGTTGTTTTAGGCTTAAATGAGTTAATTTTCTTGCAAGGTGGTTAGAATAGGGTCAGGAACTAGCAAATGCTCACCAGATGTTTGTGAGTTGTTCAAGGAGTTAAATACTCACGGAACCTCAGACCCAGATGAATTGTCTCTTCTGGCTTTTAAAAACTTTAACTTTGTGAAAATCGCCGTGTTTAGATTGGAGCCGACCGGAGCGGCCTGACCCAGGCAGGCAGAGGGCCTCATGCCTGAGGGCGCTCTGCCCGCACCCCCACCTCCCCGTGTACCCCAGGAGGCACAGCCCTGCCTCTGTGCCTGCGTCACCGGTTTAATTCCTCAGGACCACGCGGCCAGAAAAGTTTGGCCAATCCCTATGACTTACCGCCTAAAACATTATTCAACGTAACTAATGAGCCTTGAGCACACAGGCCACCACCCCTGAGCAAATATTTACGACATAGTGATGCTGAGCAGAGCGGTCATTCCAGGGTGTGAGCCAAACCCAGGTCCTGCCCTGCACAAACTCACCCAAGTCCAATGTGAGAGGCCCCCGTTCAGAGCAGGCAGTGCTGTGGGGGCCCAGCGGGAGGCACCTCCAGCCCAGGGCGGGAGACGGGTCAGGAGGCTTCTGGGAGCACATGGGGTTTGCCCACTTTGTGAGCAAGGGGAGGAACAGGACTTGGGAGGCCATAGCAGGCAATCCGGCCGTCAGGGCAGCCCTGGGAGGCCCAGGCACGGCCGGGTGCCAGCTGGGGCAGAGGACCGAGCTCGAGGTCCAGGCCAGGTGGGAGTGGGCCCCTGTCCAACAGGCAGCTGGAGCCCTTCTCAGCTCTGTGGCCAGGGCCCTGCAGAGGGGGCTGGGGAACCCTGAAGCGCAGTCTGGAGCCCCACCCCATCGAGCACCCCGGGGGCATTCCTCCGCACAGCCCACCCCTGGGGAGGAGGAGAAGTGCCAGAAGTCCCGCCGGCCGCTGTGGACGCGCTGCTGCTGCAGACCCACCGCGCGGTGCTCAGCTCCTCGGAGCACCGCTCCACGTCCTCAGCTGCGTTCTGGTGTCCTGATCCCTCATCCATAACTCGGTGGTCCCCAGCGTGTTTGGGCACCAGGGACAGTTTTATGGAAGATAACTTTCCACGGGCCAGGGAGGGGCCTGGGGGTGTGGACAGGAAGCAGAGCTCAAGCTGAAACGTGAGCCAAGCTCCATTTGCTGGCCGGCCACTCACCTCCTGCGGCCAGGTTCCTAACAGAATACGGACAGGCACTGGTCAGCGGCCCTGGGGTTGGGGGCCCCTGCTGTAACTGGACTCTCAAGTGGCAAACCCCACATCCCTGCGAAGTCGCCCACAAAGCAGGACCTTGTCTCTCTCAAGTCGGCCGCCTGACGACTGCCCTGCCATGGCCCCAACCCCTGATGGGCAGGTGTGGGGTTGGAGCTGAATAAACACCTTGTCTGCCTGTTCACACTGCAGGCCTGTTGCTGAGGCAGACAGGCCTGAAAGTGGGGTTTTTAAACCAAAACTCCTCACCCCGCCCTCCACTGGGCAGAGTAACTGGCACCCACCCGTCCTGAGAGAGCCACTCAGAGGTTTGCAGCTCAGGACATAGCCAGGTCCCTGTCTTAGGATCCTGCTTCTCCCGAGCAGTGTCTTACTTAGCCTCCCCTGTGGCCCCACCGGGACCTTCCCCCGCTGCCCCTCCCCAACGTTTCCACCCGGGACCTGCCTGCTGGCGTTCACCATCACTGCGTCCTTATTTTCTGTCCCTTGGGTGTAGCTGCCTGTGGGTGAATCAGCCGTTCGGCGCTCACGCTGGAACCGGCACCAGGGCAGCCCCCAATGGCCCCATAACAGGCGTGCCGGGTGGGCATAGGCGTTTTCCACCATTGCAGTTGCTGGGGCGCCAGCCGCAGAAATGACTCCCGCTGAGTCTGGCAGAAAAGTCCTCTTGGAAGGGCAAAGACGAGGGCGTCTCTGGGGGCTGTTGGGCATGAGCCCCAGAAAGATTGAGCAGCACCCCATCATTCCGTCTGTGGCACCAACTCCCACGTGCCCCCCAAGTGTCTTCTCTGGGGGACGCCCTGACCTGGAGCCGGATCTCCAGCTGCCCAAGGAAACCTCTTTCCCAGCCTCGCCCGGCAGGTGCCCCGTTTGTGGCCAGTGGGGGGAACTGGGAGGGCAGCAGGCCTGCCCATCCCTCCCTCTCTGCCAGCCTTGGGAGGGAAGCCACCACCCTGGCTTAGGCTGCCACGTCAGAACGGCACCATGACGGGGTCTCTGTCACACGGGGCCTCAGACAGCATCTCCTGGCTCTCCAGAGGCAGGGCAGAGGGCTGGACCGGCCTCGCCCGGGCTGTGCATGAACCCCTTCACTAGCGGGGCACAGGACCCTTGGACTGACCCTTCCCCTCAGCCTGCCCACACGGGTAGAGGGGCGCATGTCCACTACCTCCCACTGCCTGGCGGTACAAAATCCAGATTCTGGGCAGCAGAGCCAGGGCCTGGGGAAGCCCGCGGACCCCTAGACCCTGCTGGCTGGTGTCAGGGGGCTTGCCCCCCTTCCTCCCCACCCCACCTGCTCCAGCTCCTCAGTGAGGCCTCTTCACTCTCAGCGGGGACCCAGACTGTCCCAGTTTCCCCAGAGATGGCCAGGGCCGGGGCAGCAAGACAGCACTGAAGCTTCAGGGCAGTTAAGGGAACCGCAGTGAGGTCGCTAACAGGCTTTGGGGGTGGGGGCAGGCAGGCTCTGTGTGGACCGGACCGTGCATGCGAAGACTTCCTTGTTGGGTCCCAGAGCCCCTCCCGGTGGCCCACACGCTGCAGATTGGGGCATAGCCAGCATAGGTGGCGTCCCCAAGACCACAGCTGCTGCCCGAGCCAGGATGTGAATCCCGGCCGCCGGGGCCTCGGCACTGCCCCGGACGCAGGTGCTCTGAAATGTTTGCTGAGGGAATGAACGAATGGCACAGATAGCCGGTAGTCCTTCCCCGGCGACGGTCACTCTCCGTGGGCCCGCTCAGGAACAGCGCCACGCGGCCGCTTGCGCCTCTGGCGGCTGTGAGAAGGTCTTACACGGACAGTTCACTTCTCAGACACCCGGTTCTCCACGGCACGGTGGACACTTTTGGCATAATGGTATCAATGGATTTTTTCCCATTTCCACCTCGGTCCTGACGCTGCCGCCTGTGACGATGTTTCAGTCCCTCCCTGAGGGTCACCGTGTCCTTGGGCTGTGTGGGCTCTGGGCTGACAGTGTCCAGGTGGAGAGAATGGGGCTTTGTTTTTCACAAAACGACCAAGGTGTTTGTGTGAATCATGCAAAACCCAGGCAATTGTTCACAGCTGCTCTAAATGCCTCTTGGTCGCTAGGAAACCCCCCCACCAGAAGCTGCTGAGCCTTTGCTAAGTTTTCATCAGGTGGTTGAAACTGCGCAGGCCCTGAGCCAGTGTGGGGGGTGGGCAGGCTCTCGGCCAGCAGTCCCGGGGGAGGGGGTGTGCCCAGTGGGGGCTGTGGCCGGAGAAACCCACCAGAAAGCACCTGCAGGGACCTGCGGTGAGTGGTTCAGGAGGCAGAGAGTCCCGGTCCCCCGCTTGGGGCCACACTGCCTGGGGCCTGATCCTGGCTCTGGGACTCACAAGTTTGCAGCCTTGGGCAAGTCACCCTCCTCTTTGTGCCTCAGTTTCCTCATCTGTAAAATGAGGGAGACCACAGCCTCCCACTAGGGTGGGGTGACGGACACTGCCCGCTCAGCAGGGCGCCCAGGGCAGGACAGGGCATGGCTCTCACGTGTCCCCCGTTAACACAGTAATGGTGCCGCGTGTGAGGGGAGCAAGTGCGGGTGGCATGCTGGGCTCATCACCAAGTGGCCCATGCACGAGGCCAGGTGGAGCCCAGGGGCTGTGAGGGGCCTCAGAGCTCTTGGGGCTGAGTTCCAACAGGGTGACCGTGACCTTTTCGCCAGAGCAGACACCACTCTGCAGTTGGCAGAGGTGCAGGGAGGGGAGCAGAGCTGGAGCACGTCTGCATGGGGCCCGCTCAACCACCCTCCTCGGGGTCTGGCCACAGCCCTGAGCCCAGGGCCGTCCACCTGGGCGGACCCAGCGGGATCTGGCCTGGCTGCCCCGCCCGGTGGCCCAGCTCCCCACAAGTCCCTGGCCCTCTAGGAGCCCCTGCTTGCCCCTCTGTTTCACCACCTGGCTGCACACCCTCCAAAGACTTCCAGGAGCTCCCCAGCGGGACCACACCCTGCCACCCTCACGAAGGCGACGTGGCGTCCCATCCCCCCTCTGAGGCCCACTCGTGGGTGTGTGACGTGGGCAAGTGGCCGGACGTACCTGAGGGCGCTCGGCTGTGCGGGACGCTGCGGCATCACCACATGCCACGCCTGCTCTCTTGCAGTCTGTGGTCAGAAGTCTTACCTGGGTCCCCCTGGGCTCAAGTCACAGTGTGGACGGGGCTGATCACTTCCAGCGGCCCTTTCTACCTCCCCAGGTAGCCAACTGCCCTGGCCTCTGCCCCTTCCTCCTTTTGCCCAGCCAGTGGTAGCAGGCGGGGCCCTCAGTCCCACCTCCCCAGCCCTCTCCCATTGGTGCAGCTCCCTCTGAGCACGGCCAGTGGAGGTGCTCCACTTTCCAGGATGCTCCTGGTGGATGGGTCCCCTGGGGACTCTGGGCTACTCTCTCCCCATACTGGGGTTCATACGCTGAGTCCCACCGCAAAAGGGATAGTGTGAAGCCTAAATGAGATGACACGTCATGTCCCCCGCACAGTGGTACCACGGGGTCAGGAGCGGCATTGCCCTCTGGCCCGCAGACGCAGCTCAAGAGAGGGCAGCCTCACGTCCAAGGTCACACAGCCAGGAAGCAGCTTTCTCCCCCTTCATGCTCTGTCCCGAGGGCTGTGCGGCTGACGGAGAACGGAGCTGAGGGGAGCCCCGCCAGCAGACTCTCTCCCACTGGGCCTGGCGTGTAAGCGCCCCTTGATCGTGAAGGGATGGGGCCGAGGCTGTGAGGAGGGGTACCCACACGTGTCCCCACCTGTCCTTGTTCACCTCAGCTGTGGCAACAGGCGGGGCTGGGCCTCTCTGGCTTCCAGAACTAATCCCAACACCCTGTGGTCTGTCTCCTTGGTTCCCTTTTCCCTGGGACACAGAGGAACCGGGCAGGGGGTCTTCAGGGGAGCCCCGGATTAGGAGTTAGCCAGCCCAAGCTCAAAACCCAGCACCTGAGCACGGCACCTGCACACGCTAGCTGCGTGGTCTCCAGCGAAGGCCTTGGCCTTTCCGAACCTCAGTGTCTCCTCTGCACCGTGTTCTGGTGCTGGATGTGAGGGTCAAAACAGATTGTGGGAGAATGGGAGAGTCTCCGGAAATCAGGGTGGGTTACGCTCACCTGCCCCAAACAAACTACGTGTGTTGGGGGCTTGCGTGGCAGGCACTGGGCTCCAAGGCTGTATCTCACCATCCCCCGCACCACGGGGAGGTCAATGTTATTATTAGCCCCATGTCCCCCGTGAGGACCTCAGAGCTTGGAGAGATTAGAAGCCTCCTGAGGAGCTGCAGGCAGCAAAGCCCTGAGGGAGACCAGGCTTCCCAGCGCCCATGCGTGCCCCCATCCGCCACTCCCCCACCCCCGAGGGGACCCCCTGCCCTGTGCAAGGCCCCCTTAAAGACAAGCACCCTGCCAAGCCTAGTTTTCGATGTCACTTTTGTCATTTTATTGGAAAAAGCTGGTATTCACATATTTATAATTTTATTCAACAGTTGGATAATCTGTGAGACACCAAAGAAAACAACGCACCCATGAGTTACAGAACCCAGGAGGGTCCGATCGGCCGACTCCGCCTGCACACCCCCACGAGCTCCGTCCTTGTCCTCGGAGAGAAAGAAACCAAAAACAGAAACCACCCAACCACTTCACTATGACGAGGGGCTCGCCACACAGCCCCGGGGGCAGAATGCCCGGCCACCTCGGACACCCGCCCGCCGGGGACCGCCCCACCAGTCCTGCAGCCGAGTCCCACATGGCCCCCGCCCCGCCCACCTTTCCTCGGCACACATTTTACTATTTGCGGTTTGCTTTGGCCACTATTTCCCAGGCTTTTCTTCAGAAAAGATCCTTTTCTTTCTGGCCCTTTTTCTACATTTCTTTTCATTTTGGAATCCAACGTTTAAAACAGACGTAAGGAGCAGGGAGCGGTATGAAGACCGCCGTTTGAATCCCGCGTAAGACGCGTGCTCGGTAGAAGGAAAGGGTGAGTCCTCTCCTCTCGGACCCGACCGGACAGTCCCCTCCAGCTGCCACGCGAGCGGCCTCTCAGCGTCGGACTCGCGAAGGGACGTGCGTTGGGCCACGTAGCCCAGGGAGTGCGTGAGGCCCTCCGAGCTGGATTTTGGCTTCAGCGAGATTTCTGTACAACTGACCACATTCTTGAGCCTCTTTCAAAGGGGGAAAGAAGGACTCCAACCCTGTGATTGTTCATCTCAGTCAGGATAGGTATGTACATATAATACTGTCCAGAGGGCCTGGGTATGACAGCGACATATAAACAAACATTCTTCATTCAAGTTGATTAAAAAAAGAACCCAGGGACCCGTTTCCCTGTGTAAATATCGTAGGGCTGGAACTGAGTGAACATGCGTTTTGTGCTTCAACACACACAAAAGTATGCCGTCGTCCACGGAGAAAAGTCTCGCGTGGGCCTGTTTCCTGGGCAGCAGGTGGGTGGGTGGGTGGGCAGCATGGTGGGCGGGGCTGGCCTTGACCTCTGTGGCCCTGGGGGAAGTGTCCCGAGACTGTGTGGTCAGGGAAGAAAAGGTACCCTAAAATGGCCATAACATGCAAGTTTCTGTTGGAGGCGGTTCGGTGCCTCAGGGAAGGAGCTGGGTGCAGCACGGGCGAAAGGGACCACGGGGCGGGCCGGACCCCTGGTGCCACCAAGCAGGACGAGGAGCCCCCAGGGTCTTCTCCATTCTCCCTCCTGCACCTCGCTGCTCCCGGGACCCTGTCACTGTCCCCCCTGCTCTGTCCTTCTTCACACTGAAGATCACCTTCCAGGTGAGACTGGTTTCACTGCGAGCCACCGACGTGGGTAGGAAAGCGCCCGTGAGAGACCCGGATGGGCTCTGGATGGCACTGCATGGTGGGCGCGTGCCGTGGGCCAACTATAGATCACTGCAGGGCCTCCATCTCCTCATGTCCACGTTCTCACCCCCGGTACCTGACACAGACAGAGCCTGGCCCTCAGCGAGCAGTTGGTGTGCATGAGGAAGGTTCCAGAAGGTCGAAGACAGAGGCCGGTGAGTTCCCACGAAGGGCCCAGGGACGGATGAGGAATGAGGGTGCGCAGGGGGACCAAGGGCCACTCCTGGCCCACAGCTGACACCGCAGCAAAGGCTGGTTAAATCGGGTGAGAATTCCAGGTGCACACGGAAGATACCACCCCCGCCCCTTTCCACTTGGAACCTACCAGACCTGGGATATTGAAAGACACAGAAAGAACCTAAAAGACGGGCTCGCAGCCCCAAAGTCTCAGCATGAACTCACAATCTGAAATGCGAAGGTGAGCCCTCGGCTCTGAGACAGTGGAGACCACCCCCTGTACAAGCAGAGGACCCCTGGCTGGCTGGTCTGAGCTCCACTTGCTGCCCCCAGAGCCCCGATCTGGGGCCGCTGAGGCACGAGAGGAACAGCTCCATTGGCTCCCGCTTGGCTTGCAAGAAACCGCTGGCATGAAAAATTAACCTGGAGATGTAAAAACCCTAAGGATGTGGTAAAGGCCGCAGGCAGGTCCAGTGCGGGAAGGAAAGAACCCTGAACTTGGAGGCGACCCTCGCGTCCCTGTTAGGACCTGTGGCTGTGACCGCCTGTGTCCCTCATTTTACACAAGTCCCAGCAACGGCGGCCTGGCCCAGGGAGCCGGGGAAGGACCGGCCGAGGCGCCGACCGCCCCTCAGGGCCACGTCCTCTCCTCCTCCAGTGGCCGTTTGACCGTTGCATCGGGCAGAGCCGCCACAGGCGGGCTCGGGGATGGGGCCCTGCGCACGCCTAGTGCATCTCGGAGTTGACCTTGTCCTGGAAGATGTACAGGTTGTTGGTGGCCGCGATGGCGATGATGTTCTCAGCCGGGTGCCAGGCCGTGTGCAGGATCTTCTTGGTGAAGTCCAAGCTGTCCACGCTGATGTCGTCCCGCCGGCGCTTGCCGCCCACGCACACGCGCCGCGGCTTGAGCACCGCCCGCGGCTTGCTGCTCTCCCGCGAGGCTTCCAGGGTCACATCCCGCTTGGTGTTGCGGTCGAACATGCGGAAGAAGTTGTTGTAGGCGCCGGTCATGATGACGCTGGCGGAGAAGGAGAGGCATCAGGCGGGGGGACGGTGCGGGAGAGGGAGGCCACCCCTTCTGGAGACACACACCCGGGGGCTGCGGAGCCCTCGCTCCCTGGAAAGGGAGCCCACAGGAGGGCAGGGGACGGGATGTGGGGCCGGGCCTGCCCCAGAGACTCCTTTCCCTCGGGGTCTCGTCCTCAGACTTCAAGGGCAGGAACCAAGGCCACATGAGGGCTCAGCCCCCGACACATGGGCTGTTGTTCTGTCCCTGCCTCCCCTCTGCTCCAGGAGTGAGAGCCCTGGACTCTTGTGGGGTGGGGGAGTGGGCACAAGAGAGTGTGGGGAACAAGAGAGGAGGGAGCGGACGCAGAAGACGCTGGGCTGCAACCCCAGGGCTGACCGAGGGCCGGCCCCGCAGTCGGCCCAGCCCGCCCTCCCTGCAGGACGCGGGGGACCCTCTGTTCTCTGCACAGCTGCGTCCGGAAGTGCTGTTTGCATGCAGCCCATGTGTAGCTGCTCACAGACCTGCCCCACCCCGCTAAGGAGAACGTCCTGTCTGTCCATCCGCTAGGAAGACAAGGGGGCGGCCCTGACTGGTGTGGCTCAGTGGTGGGTGTCGCCCCACAAAGTGAAGGGGCACCGGGTTCGAGTCCCCGCCAGGGCACAGGCCTGCGCTGTGGGTTCGGTGCCCTGTGTGAGAGGCCACCCATCAATCGATGTTTTTCTCCCTCTCCTTCTCCCTCCCTTCCCCTCTCTCTAAAAATAAATAAATAAATCGTTTTTAAAAGAAAGAAAGAAAACAAAGGGACCTGCCTCTCTCCTTTCTCAACATAAGGCAGCCCATGGGAGTTCTGGTTCTTCACAGGAAGAACTTTCACTCGGCTGGGGGCCTGGCACCTTTGGGCTGAGAATTCCCTTTCGGCTCCTGCCCACCAGCGGCTTCGGAGCCCCGCTGCACAGCCGGTGCGGCGCCGGGAGGCCGCCGTGCACCCACGAGGCTGGGCGTGGCCGGAGCCCACCCTGCACAGTGTGTTTGGGGTCACCTCCCCCCTTGACACCCAGACTGTTTTTTCTGACCTCGTGTTCAGAGATTGGGGGGCAGGTGTTTGGGGGCAATGGGGCTAAAACCTGTCTGTAAACTGGCTCTTCTGTGGAAGTTCTGGGGTGTCCAGGCAGCTGAGACGGACCCAGGCGGGGCTCACCTGGACAGCCAGGCCTCCGAGCAAGGCCGGGCCAGCGGGGCGTAGAGGGCCTCTCGGAAGCTCTCTGGGCAATGGGGCGCGGGAGGGGGGGACTGCGTGCCTGGGGAGGGGGCCAGTCAGACAGTTCTGCCTTTGTGAGATTTGTCATCTCCGGCGAAGAGGGGAGGGTGGGTGGAGAATTCGAATGTATTATCGGGCTCCGTTCTTTGCTGCTCTGAAATTCTGCCTCCAACACCTCAATTCACGTGGCACAACAGCTGGCTGCCGAGACAATTAAATGATGCGTGTGGAGGTGCACAGCGGCGGGCGGGGTGCCTGTAGGAGGGCGGAGCCCGCTGCCCCCCCGCCCCAGCCCAGAGGAGCCCCTCTTCGCTCGCAGGGAAGGTTGGGCTGCTCTAATGTCCCCTCAGTCGTGGCCCGGGGGACCTCACTGCAATGGGACCCCCTGGGGTGGTGGCAGGGAGTCCGCTGAGCCTGAAAATGCCCCAGAACCAGGGAAGGTCTGGTGACTCGGTCATTGGAAGAGGCGCGAGGGCCGGCAGCTGCCCCTCAGCGTCCCGGCTCCTGGCCATTTCAGCCAGCAGGAGGCCACCCAGTGGGGGGTCCTCGGCCAGGTCATCCCCGGAAGTGGCCTCTCCCTTCACTGGGGGCTCAGGACAGAGACCAGTCTGGAATGAGGGCATGGTAACGAAGTCCCCAACCCAGAGCGGTTCTCCTAGTGTTGAGGGAATTAAAAGGCTAAGATGCCCAGGTTCAGCTAAAACTGCCAGCCACTTCCCCAGTTTTTAGCTGAAGCTGCTAACCGCTCATCTTGTGCTTCTGTACAGTGCTTTGCGCCAAAAGAAAAAAGACCCCGCTCTCACTAAAACAGACAAAAAGGACCAAAAACTGCAACTCGGGGCCCAGGATTTGGAGACCACTCCTCTGGGTCCGCATGCGTAAATAAACTGCCTCTTCGCTACCTCCGGTGACTTGACTGAGTCATTTTCCTGCAACACTAGAAGATACGCCCCAGCATTAGGCCCTACGGAGAGTCCGCGCAAGACCTGGGGGCATCTGTGCTGGTGGCTTCTGTGGGCCAGGTTTTCCCAGGGCCACGCTGGAGGACAGAGCTGGGGGCCAGGCGAGGCTGGCGTTGCAGCCAAGGCTGAGGACACGAGAGAGGCCACACGGCCCTCAGTGCCAAAGTGTCCCCGGGCTGGGGAGAGGGGAGCCGGGGCTTAGGGTTAACCCTGGCAATAACGAGTGGACACTGGGGGGCAACTGTGGCCTGTCCATGGACACACTGGTCCCTAAGCAGCCATGGCGACAGAGGGGACCGCTCCCCCAGGGGTAGGAGAATAGCGTGCAAAGGGCTGTGGGAGCACAAGGAGGCAAGGGTGTGTGAGAGAGAGGGAGGGTGGGGGTCAGAGAGAGAGAGAGAGAGAGAGAGCGAGCAGCTAGCACCAGCTCTGACCTCCCGGCCCCAGGCAGCACCCCACCAGCCCTGTCTGGAGCAGATGACAAGGGGGACGTGCCTGTGGCCCTGACAGGCACCCACAGGGTCAGGCTCTGTGTCTGGCTGAGTTGCACCTGCCAGGATCCCACAGGAAACCGAGCAAAGGTGGCTGACGCTATGAGCCCCATGCCTGCGGGACAAGCTGTTTCAGAGGTGGCTCCTGCTTTCCTTCCTTCCTGCCCCCATCCTGCTCCCCACATTCCGGCCATGGGACCCTGGGGTGACATGCTGGGTTGACAGCGAGAGAAGGGGGGCTCTTCTCTCCTTCCCCCAGGGAGAGCCAGGCCCCCACACCCCACATCTGACCTCCACCCCGGCCTGGGCCACCCTCTTAGGTGGCCGCCACCCAGAGCCTGCGGAGCAGAGGGTCCCCTGGAGGCCCCCGACCCACCTGGCCAGCCCCTCAGGCCCCACAGCAGGCCCGCCTGGGTGTACTCAGCCACCTGGGGTGGGTGCCACCCTGGCCCTCAAGCAGGCCTCCTGAGCAGGGATCAGCCAGAGCAGTGGCTGGGAGCTCAGACAGGGGTCAGGAGCCCAGCAGGGCGGCCCCACAGACTGGGTGACCTGGGGCGGGCAGCTGCCCCTGTAAAGGTGGGGACGGAGGCCTTGCTCTCCCCACCCGAGTTACTGGGCCTGAAAGGCAAAGGCTCACTCCCAGGCTCAGCAGCGCAGGCAGGTGCTGGGCTCTGGCCAGTCCCCCGGGTCCGTTCCCAGCTCTGCCTTCCCACCTGTAACATGGGGGGCCGAGGGCCCCCGCCCCAGGGGGTGTGCGCTGGGTAACACAGTCAAGCACTTAGAAGGGTGCTGGGCTCTGGAGACCCCGCCTCCTAAATGCCAACAGGTGCCTCTCATTCTAATCCTCGTGGCCGGAAGCCACGCTGATTCATCTGAGCCGGGAGACTAGGGAGGCAGTGGGAAGTTTCCAGGGGTGGGTTGGGCCCTGCCTGCCCTGGGGGCTGGGGGCCCAGGGCCACGCCCCTCCCTCCGCAAAGGCAGCACTCCTTTGTTCTTCAGCAAACACGTCACACCCAGTGGGTGCTTTCACACAACACCCATTCTTCTCCCGATAATTACGGAGAAGTGAGACTCAGATCATTCAAGTCAGCTGCACCCACAGTCACTAATCCTGGTTCTGTTATGGGGCAGGACCTAGGTGACACACTCCAGGGGAGACGGAGCCTCCTCCCCACCTGCAGGAAGAGGGTCTCTCCCCTGGGAACGCTGGGTCCCGGCCCCTTGCAAACCACGGCAGGCCAGGACAGAATGGCCCATTGCTCGCATTCTTAAATGTTCTCTTACATTCCAGAAGGTCCTCGGAACAGGGCAAAGGGCAGTGCCTTCCTGGACTTGCATCTGGGCAAGTTGCTTCCCCTCCCCTGGCCTCATTTTCCTCATCTGCACGCAGGGTCAGGGGCCTGGCCGCTCCTGCCGCCCAGCTCTCCTCTCTCCACTGGAAAGGGGCCTGCCCAATCCCTGTGGTTCTGGAGGGTCTGTCAATCACAGCACTCCACCTGACCCCTGCCAGCCAACTGTGACATGTTACAATCAAGTCCATGCTGACTGGCTCAAAAAGGGAGCATGTGACCCAAACAGAGCCAATCAGTTCCTTCCGTGGGAATTTTTCCTAGGCCCTGGTAGGGGTTATGAGGACGAGGGAGGGGCACTGTTTGGGGTCATCACCCTGGCAGCGAGGGAAAGATGTCTCCAGTAGGAGATGAAGCTACAGTGTAAGGAGAAGCAGGAGGGAGCAGAGGTGAGAACGGACACAGAGGAGATGGCCCCAAAGCCACAGCATGAGCCCCGGGGTAGCGGTGCCCGGAACTGCTCAGAACCAGCTTAGGCTTGACTGACTCTTGCAGCCAGAAGACGCTTCGTTGACACAAATCCCTTTCTCCTAGACAGATCAAGGAGAGCTTCCTAGAGGGGGTGGCATTTGAGGTGGGTCTTGGAAGCTCAGTGGGCAAGCAGGGCGGACAACAAACCCCTGCATGCAAATCACTGGACCATCCACGGCCAGTACAGACCCGTGGCCTTGCCAGGAGCTTCATACACAAGGTGTCAGCCTCAAAGCAGTCCCGAAAGGACACCTTCCAGGTGAGCAGACTCAGGAGGTTCAGGGGCTTATGCAGGGCTGGAGAATGGGGGACTATGGACCAGAAATCAAGGTGTCAGACCAAAACCTTTCCTCTACCCCAGGCTCCCCACCTAAGTCTTGCTGGAGGCAGGTAAGGGGCCGCAGCGACGTTAGCAGACACTGGCAGTCTGGGTGGCCATGCACTGGGGACTTGAAGTGTCCCATCAGCATGAGAAGGACTGCACACACCGAGCCCATGGGATTCAGATTTGCTTGGTCTGCAGGGGCGGGGCCCTGTGGGCAGCACTTGCCCTCCCCTTAGCCTCTGAGCTGGAGGGAGACAGGGACCAGGGCTTCTACAGCTCAAGATCCCTGTCCACAGGGCGTGCCAGGCTCAGAGGAATGTTCGGGATGAAGGAGAGAAGGTGACACAGGCCTATGCCTTCCAGATCAGACACTCCTGAGCCCCAGAGAGAGGCTCAGAAGGGGTACCCCAGCCAGTAGGGGAGGCAACCAGAGGCAAGGAGGAAATGTGATAAATGCCAAGACAGGAAAGGAAAGCCCAGGAGGTTCGGGGGCAAGTTGGAGAAGATCCTGAGGCCTTCCTGGAAGAGGTGCCCCTGAGTTGAGTCAGTAATGTGAGGTGACAGGAATGGGCAGGGTTCCAGGGGCAGGAGCAGAGTGGGTTATGGCGGGGCGCAGCGGGGGGCGCCGAAAGTAACAGGGTGGCAGAGACCACCAGGGCTGGGGGTGGCCAGAGTGTGAAGTACATAGCAGGAAGTGGCTGGCAGGTGTCACGCAGCAAGGAGGAGCCAGGCTTCTCCTGTTCGTGCACGCCCCCTGGTGGCAATGTGAGGGAAGGGCGGGCAGTGGTCACAACCTGTGAGGACCCCCAATCCTCCCACACATACAGTTGGATTTACCTTTTGCCAGCATTAAAAACAGAACCCCCACCCTACAACCCACTGGCAGCGTTTTCCAGGGCACCCCCAGTGAGTTGGGGCCTACAGCTCAGGGTGGGTAACCGAGGAGCCTCACTGGGCGGGTCTGGGGTCAGCTGGGGTGCAGGTGCCTAGAGGGAGTGCAGGGTTCCCCTCGGCCCAGGCTTAGCCTGGCATCTCCATTCTGGCTTTCTCAGTGTCCTGAAGTGTTCCCCGGCCCTGTGACCACCAAGCCAGTCCCTCTGACAGAGAGCACAGCCCAGCCTGGGGGCGCCCCATGGGCCAGGGAGCCCCAGGGTATCAGCAGCAGCTGCAGGAGACCCCCATTCCTTAACAGAAGGCTTCACCCCACTTGGGCCCCCCTGCTTCCTGGTGGCCCCGCCAGCATGAGGTCAGAGGTTACCTGTCGCTCCCATTCCAGGCACACTCAAACTTGTCGAAAATGCAGTCATTCTCGTACAGGGAACAGAGCTTGCTGCGCAGGTAATCATGCACCTGGCGGGAGAAGGGGCTGGGTGAGCCGAGGGGGACCCCCGCGGTCCTGCCCCCCACCCCGACCAGGAGGGCCTCACTGAGCAGTGCGGGGCTGTGCTCTCCAGGGCTGGGGGCACTCCCGAGAGGGCCCAGCTCATCGGGAAGGGCCTGCAGCCTGGCACATGGCCAACCCCTGAGCTGTGGCCAGAGAGGGGACAAAGGAGGCCCAATCCTGGCCCCGCCCCTCCCCAGCTGTGTGATCCTGGACAAGGGACTCGACGTCTCTGAGCCTTGGTTCCTTCATCCTTGAAGCGATGAGAATGTATACCTTGTGGGCTCTTCTGGGACCAAGTGTGGGACACCGCTTGGTGCAGGGTCATGCCCCCGAGGGTAAAGGTCACGTGAGCACAGGCTGATGACCATCACTGAGAAAAGGGAGAGGGAGACGCCCTGCTCCCAGCCCCAGCCCCTAGCGTGTTGCGAACACCGCCTTCTTCTCACCCTGCTTCTGCCCGCACCCCTGGCCCCAGTCCACCCGCACAGGCAGCCGGAGGGGCCCTGTCACGCCTCTGCTCCAAACCCCCATCGCCCCAAGGCCCCCTGGGCTGTGTCCCATCACCTCTCGGACTTCAGGCTCTTCTTCCCTCCCCTTTGCTCACTGCATTCCAGCCAGCTCCTCAACGACCTTTCACTGCAGGAACGGCGGCCCTGCCTCAGGGCCCTTCACGTGCTGTTCCCAACTCCAGGAGCACCCCCTGTCCCAGACCGCTGAGGTCTGTGCTTCCCTGAGGCCTCAGCGCCCAGTGAGCACGCACGGCCAATGGGGCGGTTGTCCCAAGGAGCCATGACGGCCCTTTCGTGAATCGACCTAAGAAAGGAGGGCAACTGCGGGAAGGAGGTGACAGACCAGAACATGCCGGATGTCCTTGTGGGCACGAGGCTTCTGGGGGCACCCTGTCCTTTCCTCTCAACCTTGTGTCTCTTCCCAGTGGGCCCCTTCTGCCCCCAGGATACTTCCCACCCCGGCCCTGCCAGGGAGGGACAGCAGGGAAGGGGGGTGCAGGGTTCCGACGTGTGTCCTGAACCTGCCAGTGCCCAGCTGTGAGGCAGTTCCCACACATCCCAACCGCTCAGAACCCCAGCTTCCCCGCCTGCAAAATGGGGCTGATGGCACCCCCTTCCCAGGGACAGAGAGAAGTAGAGGTGACAGATGTCGAGTGTGTGGAACTCTGTGCACACCTTGGTGACACCTTGAGGGTTTGGCTGGGGCTTCTCAGGGTGGGGGGTGTTGTCCCGTTCACATCTGCAAAACCAAATCCTACTCATCCTACAAGGTCCAGCACAAACATCACCTCCTCCAAGAAGCCTCCCTGATCTCCCAGCTAAAGGCATTACTGGAAACAACCTTAAAACAACTTTATAGCAGTCTCATATTTCTTTCAAGTCTCCTGAAGTTTGTTTTCTACTCCCTAACATATCTGGGGGAATCATAACAGAAGAATAATTAACAACAGAGACTTTCCGGGAAGGCACCCTGTGCTCCACCTCACAGGCTGGGCTTACGCGGCCTGTGCCAAGGACTCAGACACATGGCACACTCCCATCTCACCGCTGTGAAACCGCACTGAGGACGCTCCCCAGAGAGGGCGGAGCCTGCCGCCGTGATGGCAGGACCACTGACGCTGGCTCCGGGGAGGGATGCCACCATCCGCACCCTTAATCATGTGCACCCATAAACTGGGTCCAGCCTGATGTTCATCTTGCTGCCCTGGGCCCCGGACTGCAGGCTGGCTGCAGCCCGGCTTCAGGACAGGAGCTGCAAGCAGAGGGCACACAGCTCCCCGCCAGCCGGGCTGAGCAGGGCCTCCTGCCCTTGGCCCAGCTACGGCGGCATCATGTCCTGAGCCCCAATGTCTTCGCCTACAACACGGGCATCTGAAACCCCCTCCATGGGAAAGCCCCTCCGTGGGAGTTCTCAGCACAGGAAAGGCTGGCTGGGGTCTCCCACCAGCTGAGGGGCCTACCTGGTAGGTCTCGATGGGCCTCGCCTCCATGTTCAGGTCCCAGACCTTGACCGTGAGATAATCCCGGGTGAGCATGTACCGGCCGCTGTGACTGAACTTCACGTCAGACACGGAGGAGATGATTTCTGAGAAGAAGGAGCGATTACTGGGGTCCTCAGGCTCCTCAAAGACTGCAGAGACAGAAGAAAAAAAAAAGACAGCCGTCACTGGCTGCTCCTGCCCACAGCCTCGGAATGACACATGACTCTGTTTCCACCCTGTGTGCGTGCTGCACGGTCACTCAGTCATTCATCAAACCTAAAACTGAATCCCTGTCAGGCATCAGCCCAGAACAGTCCTAAAAAGAGGGAAGAACCAGCAGTGTTTATTGAGCATCGACTCTGAGCCAGAGTCTGTGCTGAGCCCTTTCCGTGCATTAATGCATAGAATCCCCGATAAAAAATAGTATTTTTATTCCCATGTTAGAACCAAGGAAGCTGAGGCACAGATGGCTGCCAGCCCGGCCAGAGGTCTCAGCTGGGAGAAGGAGGCAGTTGGAGTTTTAAACAGAGCGGCACTGGCTTGCTACTCTCTATTGCCTCCTGGTGGTGACGCTGAGCTCCAGGCCAGTGAGGTGTCCTGACCTCCCCAACGTGCTGGACCACATCCTGGTCTAGGCAGAGCACTGGCTGGGGCTCTGACTGGCCCTGGGGCCTCTGTTCGTGGGGTGCTGGGCACTTGTGGCCGAGCCCTGCTTGCAGGTGCCTTCTGTTTGGCCGCCCCCGGGGGCCATAGTACAACCAGCCTCGATGCCCCAGAGGGAGCTAAAGCCCCATTTGTCGCCTACCACCTGCCCCCTATTATTGTACTAGGCCAGTGGCTCCACACAGGGATTTGCCTACCTGACCCCTCACAGTGACAGCCTGCTGTCCCTGCTGGGTGATCCCAGTCTGGGACACAGTGCAGAGCGTCCCCTGCCCACTGGTTCCCCGGAAGCAAGACAAGTTCTCCCAAACTCCTGTCCACGGCTGGCTGTCCCACCCGTTTGCTCACCAGCGCCCCCACTGGCCAGTCAGATCCCACAGTGGTCCTGGAGCTGGAGCAGGGTGGGAACTAGGCCCCTGCCGTCAAAGCTTTAACTCCTTAGGACCTGGGCGGGGACACAGGGGGAGGGCAGGGGGCTGGGCAGCCTCGGACCAGCCAGTATGGAAGGACTGAAGCATCTGACCACCTGTCCAGCTGTCCTCGTGGAGGCCGACCGAGTGGCTGCCCTGCCTGCCGGCCCGTGCTGAACCTCCAGGCTGACGCCGGGGGGCTGAGGGCAGATCACACCTTCCCAGAGGCTCATGGGAGTGCCCTCCCCGGCGGCCCTCCCAGTCACAAGGTCCTGAATCCCGCTTCCCAGGACTGTCCCAGCCCTGTAACCCGCATCCGGCCCCCTGTTCTCCCCGCTGTCTGAAGTACATGTTATTCCTGCCGTTCCTGCCTTTCCCAGAAACACAGCTCTGCAGGGGGGTTGGAAACACTCAGTGCTGATCAGATGCTCACTGTAATCACTCACTCACTCACTCATTCTCTCAGTCACCCAGCCCATCGGGGCCTCCACCCTGGGCCAGGCCTGGGGAGCTGCTGGGAGCAACGCAAGGCCCCTGCTCTCCCGCAGCGGACACACTCCTCACAGATGCGCACAGTAGCACACAGGGACGTGCTGTTCCGTCAGGCAGTGGCAGGCACTGGGAGGCAGAACACAGAGGGCGGGGCTTTGGCTGTGGACGGACAGGCCTCTGCGGAGAGGCTGAGTGAGCAGAGATCCCAGTGCAGTGAGGGGGAGGAGCCCTCCAGGCAGGCGAGTGGCACATGCAAAGGTCCTGAGACAGGGACAAGCTGAAGGCCATAAAGAAAGAAAGAGGTGAGCAAGGCATGGGGAGCCAGGGGAAGGAGACCGTCCCACAAGCAGCGGGGAGCCACAGAAGGGCATGGAGGGAGGGAGGCCCCATGAGCTGCGGGTTTCTCTGGGACTCCCCTCAGGAGGCCTGCTGGTGGGCAGGTCACCGTCATCCCCCAAAACCTCCGAATTCTGACTGGCTGTCTCATGAAACCACATCCGGTGCCCAGGTAATAATGACCATGCTGCCGTCTTTATTTACTGCTGCAGGTCTAGACATTCATA
>PVJI01026408.1:0-19549 GCA_004026765.1 Micronycteris hirsuta | reverse complement strand
CCTTTTAATAATGATGTGTCTTAGAGTGAGTCTCTTTACATCCATCATAATTGGGACTCTGCTTCTTGGACTTGCATGTCTATCTCCTTCACCAAATTAGGGAGGTTTTCTTTCACTATTTTTTCAGAAAGATTTCCAATTTCTTAATCTTTTCTTTCCGGCATAGCTATGAGGCAAATGTTGGACCAGAGGCTGTTCTTTTTTTTTTTTTTTTTTTTTTAAAGATTTTATTTATTTAATTTTAGAGAGGGGAAGGGAGGGAGAAAGAGGAGGAGAGAAATAGCAATGTATGGTTGCCTCTCAAGTGGCCCCCACTGGGGACCGGGCCTGCAATCCAGGCATGTGCCCTGACTGGGAATTGAACCGGGACCCTTTGGTTCCCAGCCCATGCTCAATCCACTGAGCTACACCAGCCAGGGCCAGAGGCTGTTTTTTTACACTATCCTCATTGTTTTGGATTCTTTTTTCTTCTTGTTCTACATGGTGGTTTATTTGCTTCCTTATGTTCCAAATCACTGATTTGATTCTTGGCTTCATTCTACTGTTGTTTCCCTGTAAATTGTTCTTTATTTCAGTTAGTATATTGTGTCTGACTGGGTCTTTTTTATGCTTCTGAGGTCCTCACTAAGTTCCTTGAGCATCCTTATAAACAGTGTTTTGAACTCTGCATCTGATACGTTGCTTATGTACATTTTGTTTAGCCCTTTTTCTGGAGTTTTGACCTTTACTTTCATTTGGTCCCTGTTTGTCTCCTCACTTTGGCAGCCTCCCTTGTTGGTTTCTATGTAATCAGTAGAGCTGCTTTGACTCTGTGTCTTGGTAGTGTGGCCCAATGTATAGGTGGCCTGTAGGGTCCCATGGCACAGCCTCCCCTATCATCCAGGCTGGGTACTCAAAGTGTGCCCTTTGTGTGGGCTGAGTACACCCTCCTCTTGTATTTGAGCCTTGGTTGCCATTGGCAGACGAGTGGGAGAAATTTACCCAGGCAGTCAGCTGCAAAGACTGGCTGTGACCATGAACCATCAAGCTCTGCCCTCCCTGGAGGGTCAGATGTGCAGGGGCGGGGTGGTGGTGATCTGACATGGTCTGTAGCTGTCCACTGGGTGTGTTGGTCCTGGGATTTCCCAGGTGGTGCAAGCTAAGGTCAGCCTCCACCTGTGTTTTGTCCGAGGCACCCGGCCTGAACTATAAAGCAATCTAAGATGGCTGTTACTTGTGCTGGGCTTGGAGATTCCCAGGTATAGCCAAGCTGTGACTGTAATCTGGCTGCTGCTAGGGCTCACTGAAGCCAGCTGCTGCTTGTTTAATAGGATTTAGGAGCCAAGACCAGCCATTCTTACGGAAAAGTAGCTTGGGTGGGGCCATAAGTTGAGTTGAGTAGAGCCTCTGTGGATCTTCAAGGTGGGTCACACAATGTTAGCCAGGTTGATGGAGTCTCAGATATGGCACCAGCCTAATGGCTCTGTGGAAGTAGGACTTAGCAAAGGGACAATGACTTCTGCTTGCCCTGATGCCAGACACTTCAGTCTCTCCCTCTATACCACTGGTGCCCTTCAAGCTGCCACCCTGGTGCTGGAGTTCAGAGGAAGAGAGTCTGAGTTGGTAAGTCTGTGTGTGGTTCCCCAAGAAGAACTGTTCTGGAATCCGACAGCCTCCTCCACCTGCTGGTTTTCTCAGACAGAAGTTGTGGTGACTTACCTTCCTGGCACTGGAATCCTGGCCTGGGGGGACTGGTGTGTGTCTGGGACTCCTTGCTCCTGAGATATCCCTTCTGAAATTTTATTCACTTGGGTGTGGGGCTAGCCTGTTCTACTTCTGTGCTCCTCCTACCAGTTTGGACGGATGTGGTTTCTTCACTTCCGTAGTTGTCAGAGTTCCATTCAACTCAATTTCTGATGTTCCTAAGTGATGGTTTTTCTATATTTGAATTGTAATTTTGATGTGGCTATACAAAGAGGTGAGCCATACCTGCCTATGTCACCATGTTGAGCAGAAGCCACCTTTAATTTTTATTAGTTTAAGTGTGTAAAGGATTATTTAGGAATAATCTAAATAACTATATGTACCTATTGTAGAAATAAATTACCAGTAAAAATATACAGAAGCTTTAATTACCACAGTTTAATTGCCATTGTGTGTGTGATCATTTAATTTGCTTGTATAATCTCAGCCTCGAATTCTTCCAGAAGGCTTATCTTTGATTAGTGAAGAATAGTTTGAATAGCTTATTCTTTATTTATTTTAAGGTGCACAATATTTCAAATTTTGATTTCTCTGACAGCTGGATATATCTTACGAGTGATGGTGTGTCAAAATTTGATAGTTTTCTTATATATAAAATATATTTTAAAATTAGTAAGTCTTATATTTGATGAAATATGAGACAATACATTCATAGTATTTAAAATTCAAAAAAATTATATGAAGATTCTAGGGAGATGGCAGAGTAGGAAGCACCAGAAATTTGTGTGCCTACCTAGACAGTAATTACAATTGGAGAATCTGTCTGATGTAACTATTTTGGATTTTTGGAGTCTGTTGAAGGTTTGCAACTTCCAGGGGAAGGTTTGGATAGTAAATTGCCCTTAATTTCATTCAGTTTCAACTCTTAGCACTCACTGTAGCTTCTGCCTATCCCATATCTTTCATCTGTGACAGGCAACAATGTGCATGTCCTCAGAGCAGCTTGCACAGCTTATAGGAGCCTGGGTGGAGAAAAAGGACCCTGTCCTCCAAATATTGTGATCTGTGCTCAGATCACTGCTGCTCCTGATAACAGAGGTGCAAAGAGGTGGACGCAGCCATTGTTGTACCTCCCCTATTGTTGCAAGCCATTTCCCCTCTAGCTGAACCAACTTTAAGGGATTTAACAAGTTGGTTGCTCCTCTCCCCACTTCATTTGTTTCTTTGTTTCCCTTTTGGAGCCAGACATTAAAGACTAAGACATTCAAATGCAACTACATATACAGTGGGAATTAGAAGGTCACCGTACATGCTCAGGGGAAGGCACAAGCTCAGAAATGACCTGAGAAGACCTTAAGTTTATACAATTTATGTTGATCGTTGGTACAAGGGACAGCCTACATCAATCAAAAAACTAAAACGAAACTTGGGGAAAGGAAGATAATCTAATTTCCAGAGTTACTATGTTATTAAATTTAAATGTCCTATTTTAAATTAAAAAAATGAAAAGGAATACAATGAAACAACAAAGTATGGTCCATTCAAAGGGAAAAAAAGTAATCCAACAGATAACATCCTTTAAAAAAAACACCCCAGTGGTGGATTTACTAGATGAAGACTTTAAAACAACTGTCAAAGATGTACAAAGAACTAAAGGAAGATGTGGAGAAAGTTGAGAAAATGATGTATGAACAAAACAGAAATATCAGTAAAGAGGTAGGAAACCTAAAATGAAATCAGAAAGAGATCTGGAGCTGCAAAGTACAGTAACTGGAATGAAATATTCACTGGAGAGATTCAAAGGTAGATTTGAACAGGCAGAAGGTAGATGCAGTGAACTTGAGGATAGGACAATGGGAAGTATTAGGTCTGAGGAACAGAAGGAAAAAGATCAAGGAGAAGTGACCAGAGCCTAAGGGGCCTATCGGATACTACCAACTGGACTAATAGTCATTGTGTGAGAAAGCAAGTAAAATGACTTCCCCTTTGCACACTAGGCAAGAGGAGGGAGCCTGCAAAGGGTTGAAAAAGTTTAGAGTGAAGAGGTGCTCTGGAACCAGAACATTGCTGGTAATAGCTAAAGTTATTTGCCCCATCACTAATAGTGCTTATGCCTATTAGGTTTTTTTGTTGTTGTTTTTTGTTTTTTATCTAGTACATCGTTATTGCCAAGAATACCTTTTTTCTTTTGCTTCCTACCATTATTTTTGAACTGTTAAACTGGCTTTCTTATGAAAGAATTTCTGGTAATTGACTTATGTTTTCAAGGTGGAAATAAAACAGTTGCATTTGAAAGAATTTTCAAGAGGAACCTGAATATTTGACATTCAACATATTTAAAAATTTTTATTATATATACTCTTGTGTAGTTATACTTGCTTCCCCCATCCCCTAAGTTAAATTCTTTGTTCGTGGAACATATTGTACAGTATAGTTTTAACCCATTCTATGGTATAAAGGCCAATAGGAATAGACTGAGAGATGCATCTGATACCTTGGGTAAAATGAACTATTTAGTAGAGTGGATAGGTAGACACAGCTCAACTCCGTCCACAACCACATGAAAATTATAACTAATATGTAACAGCCATCACACAGGACCATAAGAAATCGACTTGAATGGAAGCTTGACTACTGTGGAATTAAGAAACCACATCCATCCAGACTGGTAGAGAGAGCAGAGATGAGAAACGGGCTGATCCCACATCCATGTGTGGTGGATAAAAATGTGGGAGGGATATCTCAGAGTTGAAGAGTACTAGTCCTACACCAGGCCCCAAGCCCAGGGTTCCAGTAGGAAGATAAGTCCCCATAACTTCTGGCTGCAAAGACCAGTGGGGATCGTTCAGCAGAAGAAACTTCTGGAGTCCCAAGCAATTCTCCTTAAAAAACCCACATGCAGACTTATACAGACACAGTCCCTCTGAGCTTGCACACCACCGGGATAGCAGCTTGAAAAGCACCAGTGGCATACAAGGAGGAACTGAAGTATCTGTCATCAACGCTGGAGCTGGGGAACAACTTACTCCCAGACAGAAAGGTGGGCAGCAGCCATTGTCACTTTTCTGAGCCTTTGCCACACAGCACCACAGAGCAAGCAGGCATGTGCCATATCTGAAGACTTGATCAACCTGGCCAACACTTTTTGACCTTCCCTGGAGATCCCCTGATACTCCATCCCTTTGAATGTATGGTTCCATCCAAACTGTTAACTGTCCCACCAAATTTACAGACCTATCCAAACTGCTAACTGACTTTTCCATATGAATGGCTGGTCTTGGCTATTGCTTTACAACTTCCAAATTCCTATCAAACGAGCAAGAACTAAGTGGCCCCAGGCCTGGAACTAGTAGCAGCCAGCCTAGACTCAAAGCTTGGCTTTCCTTGGGAATCTCCGTCCCAGCACAAGTAGCAGCCATCTCAGGTTGCTTTATAGCTCATGCAGGCTGGCCCTTGGCAGAACACAGGTGGGCGCTGACCTTGGCATGCACACCTGGGGAGCCCAGAGCCTGTGTACCCAGTGAACAGCTACAGACCACATCAAAGTACCACCACCCTGCCCCTACAAAACAGATCCTTCACAGAGGGTGGAAATTGTCAGTCAGTGGTCACAGTCAGCCCTTGCAGCTGACTGGCCTAGCTAAATCCCTCTCATTGACCAGCAAACAGCAATCAAGACTCAACTACAAGAGGAGGATGTACTCAGCCCACACAAAGGGCACACCTCGAGTACCCTGCTTGGGTGATAGGGGAGGCTGTGCCACTGGACCCTACAGGCCACCTATACATTAGGCCACACTACCAAGACACAGAGTCAGAGCAGCTCTACTGAATACATAGAAACAAACACAGGGAGGCTGCCAAAATGAGGAGGCAAACATGGCACAAGTGAAAGTAAAGATCAAATCCCAGAAAAAGAACTAAATAAAATGGAGATAAGCAATTTATCAGATGTAGAGCACGAAACACTAATTACTAGGATTCTCAAGGAACTTAGTGAGGATGTTAACAGCATAGAAAAAGTCAGAGACGAAGGAAACATTAATTTAAATAAAAAAAAACAATTGACAGGGAAACAACAGTAGAATGGATGAAGCTGAGAATCAAATCAATGATTTAGAACATAAGGAAGCAAAAAACAACTGTGCAGAACGAGAAGAAAAAGTAGTCCAAAAAAATGAGGATAAGTGTAAGCAGCCTCTGGGACAACTTCAAGTGTTCCAACATTCGCATGATAATGGTACCAGAAGGAAAAGAGAAAAAGGAGGAAATTGGAAATCTAGTTGAAAAAATAATGAAAGAAAAATTCCCCTAATTTGGTGAAGGAAATAGACATGCAAGTTCAGAAAGCATAGATAGACCCACACAAAGTGGATGCAAAGACACCTACACCAAGACACATCGTAATTAAAATGCCAAAGGTTAAAGATAAAGAGAGAATCTAAAGAGCAGCAAGAGAATCTACTTATCTAGAGGGGAGTTCCCATAAGGCTATCAGCTGATTTCTCAAAAGTAACTTTGCAGGCTAGAAGGGATTGGCAAGAAATATTGATGGAAAAGTCATGAAAAGCAGGGACCTACAGCCAGGATTGCTCTACACAGCAAAGGTATCATTTAGAATTGAAAGGGAGATGAAGAGCTTCCCAGACAAGGAAAAACTAAAGGAGTTCATCATCACTAAACCATTATTATATAAAATGTTAAAGGGACTTATTTAACAAAAAAAAAGATCCAAACTATGAACAATAAAAAGGCACTAAACACATACATATCAACAGTTGAATCTAAAAAACAAACTAAGCAAACAAGAAGAACAGAGACAAAGTCATGGACACGGAGTTCATTTTGTTTGTTACCAGATGGGAGGGGAGTGTAGGGGGATGCATAAAGAGCTGAATGGATTAAGAAGTACAGATAGGTAGTTACAGAGATAAACATGGGGTTGTAAAGTACAGTATAGAAAATGGAGTAGCCGAAGAACTCAAACGCATGACCCATGGACAAGAAAAATGGTGTGGGGATTGCCTGAAGGGAGTAGGGGGTGCTGGGTGGATGGGGGAATGGGAAAAAATTTACACAACTGTAATACTGTAATCAAAATATAATATTAAAAAATGAAGTATTTACCAGGGTGATTGATTCTCCTGCTTGCTTTTTGAGAGCTGTGTTTAATTCATATATAAAAGCAACTTCTATGATCCTAATTTTAAAGATGAAGAAACTGAGTCAGCTAGAAGGATATAGAGCCAGGATTTGAAGCTAGACAGACTTTAGAGCCTCTTTCTTGACTTACTTTCCTTCAAAGATTGCAGGTTTTATAGCATATCATAGGCTAGGCTTTGTAAAATACACATAGGGTATATTTTCTACATGATTGAATTAAACTACCTATAATTTTTATATTCTTGGACTGTCTAGGAAAAAGACTTCGACCTGGTGGAGCACAGTAGCAGGTTGCCTCAGTGTGGGAAGTCCTATGTATTTCCGTTCAGGTGCTCAGGAATTTGGAGAACCAGGATGGTGGAAACTTGTTCACAACAAGCCCCCGACAATGAAACCTGAAGGAGAAAAGTTGTCTGCCTCTACCTTGAAAGTAAAAGGTACTGTTGTGAGCACAGTGTAGAAGGTGCTAACTAGACCAAAGTCAAGCAAGTGTGAGCTTATGAAACAGTCCCATTTTTACCAGATATAACTCATCTACCTCTGGAGTGACTCTGCTTGGGAATTTATTGTGACACTTTTTTTGTGTATCATAAATAATAATTATATTAAAATATTTGATAATTTCAATCAAGTTACCAGTTTTTAAAATTTCCTTTGATATCTGAAAGGTTCTCTATTTTAATCTGATTTTGTTTTAAACTTTTATCTCTCACTGTCTCTCTCTTTTAAATTGTTTAAATACGGTTGTCCCCATTTTATACCCACCTCTCTTCCCCCACCCCAGCCATCACCACCTCCTACCCTCCATCCTACTGTCCTATAGCTTTGTCCAAGTGTCCTTATACATGTTCCTCGATGACCCTTCCCCCTTTTCCCCTCGTTATCCTCTCCCACTGCCCCTCAGGTTATGGTCAGTTTGTTTTTTATTTCAATGTCTCTGGTTGTAGTTTGCTTTCTTGTTTGTTTTGTTGATTAGCTTCTACTTATAGGTGAGAACATATGATATTTCTCCTTCACCACCCAGCTTATTACACTTGGCTTAATACTCTCCAGATCCATCCATGCTGTCGTGAAGGGTAGGAGCTCCTTCTTTCTTTCTGCTGTGTAATATTCCTTTGTGTAAATGTACCATAGTGTTTTGATCCACTCATTTACCGATGGGCACTTTGGTTGCTTCAGTACTTGGCTATTGTAAATTGTGTTGCCATGAACATTGGGGTGCATAGGTTCTTTTGGATTGGTGTTTTAGGGTTCTTAGGATATAATCCCAGCATTGGAATTGCCAGGTCAAAAGGCAATTCCACATTTAGTTTTTCTGAGGAAATTCCAGTTTTCCACAGTGGCTGCACCAGTCTGCATTCCCACTAACAGTGCACTAGGGTTCCCTTTTCTCCACACCCTCGCCACCACTTGTTTGTTGATTTGGTTATGATGGCTATCCTGACTGGTATGAACTGGTATCTCATTGTGGTTTTAGTTTGCATCTCTCTGATGGCCAGTGATGCTCAGCATCCTTTCATATGTCTCTGGGCCCTCTGTATGTCCTCCTTGGAGAAGTGTCTGTTCAGGTCTCTTGCCCATGTTTTACTATATTTTAAAATATATTTTATTGATTATGTTATTATAGTTCTCCCATTTTAATCCCCTCTGCCCTGATCCCGCCCCCCAACCTGCATTCCCACCTCTTAGTTCATGTCCATGGGTTGTACATATAAGTTCTCTCATTTCTACATTTCCTATACCATTAACCTCCCCTTGTCTATTTTGTACCTACTATTTATGCTTCTTATTCCTTGTACCATTTCCCCCATTCCTCCCTCTCCCTACCCACTGATAATCCTTCATGTGATCTCCATTTCAGTGATTCTGTTCCTGTTCTAGTTGTTTAGTTTGTTTATGTTTTTGTTTTTTTAGGTTCAGTTGTGACTTTGTTGTCACTTTACTATTCATAGTTTTGATCTTTTTTCCCTTAGATAAGTCCCTTTAACATTTCATATAATAAGGGCTTGGTGATGATGAACTCCTTTAACTTGACCTTACCTGGAAAGGACTTTATCTGCCCTTCATTCTAAATGATAGCTTTGCTGGATAGAGTAATCTTGGATGTAGATCCTTGCCTTTCATGACTTTGAATACTTCTTTCCAGCCCCTTTTTGCCTGCAAGGTGTCTTTGGGGAAGTCAGCTCATTGTCTTAATGGGAACTCCTTTGTAGGTAATTGTCTCCTTTTCTCGTGTTGCTTTTAAGATTCTCTTCTTATCTTTAATCTTGGGTAAGTTAATGGTGATGTGCCTTCATGTGTGCTTCCTTGGGTCCAACTTCTTTGGGACTCTGAGCATCCTGGACTTCCTTGAAGTCTATTTCCTTCACGAGATTGGGGAAGTTTTCCTTCATTATTTGTTCAACTAAGTTTTCCATTTATTGCTCTTCCTCTTCTTCTGCCATCCCTATGATTCAGATGTTGGAATGTTCAGAGTTGTTCTGGAGGTTCCTAAGTATCTCCTCATTTTTTTGAATTCTTGTTTCTTCATTCTGTTCTGCTTGAATGTTTATTCTTCCTTTTGGTCCAAACCATTGATTTGAGTCCTGGTTTCCTTGCCTTCACTGTTGGTTCCCTGTGCAGTTTCCTTTATTTCACTTTGCATAGTCTTCACTCTTTCCTCTATTTTGCAACCATACTCAACCATTTCTGTGAGCATTGTGATTACCAGTGTTTTAAAATCTGCATCTGATAGGTTGGCTCTCTGTTCATTGCTTAGTTGTATTTTTTTCTGAAGCTTTGATCTGTTCTTTTATTTGTTGACACTAACTTTAGTTGCGTTCTGATAACCCACTACCATCGGACCAGCCTGTTCTTTTATTTGGGATAAAAAATTTGTTCTTTTTATTTTATCTGTTCATTTTTTTTCCCAGCATGCCTCTTATGTAGTATTCTCCAGGGCTTATGTATTCTCCAGGGCAGGGCATCCCACATTTCTGCATTGTGGTGCTGTATGTGGGGGACGGGTCCTAAAGGGAACAATCCTGCTTGCTGGGCTCTCTGCCGGCTTTTAGTAACTTCCCCGACTACCCACAAGCAAATTATGGGTGGGTTTGTGTACATTCTAGGATGCTATGGGTCTCTCCAATGAACTCTCCTGTGAGGCTGGGAATTTCTCCCACCACCTCAAACCCCACAGGTTCTTTCAGTCAGAGGTGTTTTGAGGCTTCATTTCCCCGCACTAGAACCCTGGGTTGCTCGGTCTGTCTCACTCCCCGTTTGTTCCTCCTGGTTTACCCGCATGCAAATGTGGAATCGCCTGCTCTGCAATCCGCTGTCTTACCTCCCAGAACCCCCCACCCTTGGTCCTTCAGCTGCCACCTTGCCGCATGTCCTCTACACTCCTGCTGCCTGTCTGTACTGCTCCTACCAGTCTGGATGAATGTTTCTTCTTTAACTCCTTGGTTGTTGGACTTGCATAGAATTTGATTTTCTGGCAGTTCTGGTTATTTATTTTTTTTTTAATTGGTTGTTGTCCTTTTGGTTATACAAGGAGACACTGTATATACCTATGCCTCCCTCTTGGCCAGCAGTCCTCCTTTGCCCATTTTTTAATTGGATTGTTTGTCTTCTTGCTGTGGAGTTGTATTAGATACTTATATATTTTGAAGATCAAACCCCTGTCCAATATATCATTGGCAAATATATTTTCCCATACAGTTGGTTCCCTTTTCATTTTGTTGATATTTTCTTTAGCTGTGCAGGCTTGTAATTTTGATAAAATCCCATTTGCTAATTCTTCCCTTTAAATGTTCCCTTGCTCTAGGGGACGTATTGGTGAAAATATTGTTGCGCGGAGTATCTGAGATTTTCTTCCCCATGTTCTCCTCTAGGACTTTTATGGTGTTGAGACTTATATTTAAGTTTTTTGTTCATCTTGAGTTTATTTTTGTATATATAGTAAGTTAGTGGTCAAGTTTCATTTTTTTGCATGTACCTGTCCAGATCTCCCAACACCATTTGTTGAAGAGGCTATTTTTATTCCATTTTATGCTTCTGCTCCCTTTGTCAAATATTAACTGATCGTAGAGACTTCAGTTTATTTCTGGGCTCTCAATTCTGTTCCATTGATCTGTGTGTATAGTTTGATATCAGGTATTGTGATCCCTCCTACTTTGTTCTTTCTAAAAATTACTGCAGCTACTCGGGGTCATTTATGGTTCCACATAAATTTTTGAAGTGTTTGTTCAATATTTGTGAAATATGCCATTGGTACTTTAATAGGGATTGTGTTCAATCTTTACTTCGCTTTGGGTAGTATGGACATTTTGATGATGTTAAGTCTTCCAACCGTGAACACAGTATATACTTCCATTTGTTTGTGTCTTCCTTAATTTCTTTCTTCAGTGTTGTATAGTTTTCTGAGTACAGGTCTTTACATCCTTGGTTAGGTTTATTCCAAGGTACTTTATTTTTCTTGTTACTGTATCAAATGGGATTTTTTACCTGACTTCTTTTTCTAATATGTCATTGTTGGTGTACAGAAATGCCTTTGATATCTGATTATTGACTTTGTATCCCACTGTTTTGCCAAATTCGCTTATTAGGTCTAGTAGATTTTTGGTAGAGTCTATAGGATTTTCTGTATACGCTATCATGTCATCTGCTAATGACGACAGTTTTGCTTCCTCCTTTCCAATTTGGTTGTCTTTTATTTCTTTTTCTTGTTTGACTGCTGTGGCTAGGACTCCCAATACTATGTTGAATAAAAGTGGTGAGAGCGGACATCCTTGTATTTTTCCTGATCTTAGTGGGAATGCTTTTAGTTTTTGCCCATTAAGTATGATGTTGGCTGTAGGTTTCTCATATATGACCTTTATTATGTTGAGGTATGCTCCCTCTACTCCTACTTTGCCGAGTGTTTTTACCATAAATGAGTACTGTACTTATCCAGTGCTTTTTCTGCCTCTGTTGATAAGATCATGTGATTTTTGTTTTTCCTTTTGTTTATGTGATGTATTACATTTCTTCATGCGTGAATATTGTACCATCCTTGCATCCCTGGGCTGAATCCCACTTGATATGGTGTATGATATTTTCATTGTATTGCTGGATGCAGTTTGCCAGTATTTTGTTGAGGATTTTAGCATCTCTGTTCATCAGCCATATTGGCCTATAGTTTTCTTTCTTTGCTGTGTCTTTATCTGGTTTTGGAATTAGAATGATGCTGGCTTTGTAAAAATGTTTAGATGTCTTCCCTCTTTTTCCATTTTTTGGAATATTATGTGAAGGATAGGGGTTAACTCTTCCTTAAATGGTTTGTAAAATTCTGTGAAACAGTCCAGTCCAGGGCTTTTCAGTGACTGGAGTTTTTTGATTACTGCTTTGATTTCTCCAGCTGTTACCGGTTTGTTCAGGCGTTCTTCTTCATTCAGTTTTAGAAGATTATATTTTTCTAGAAATTTGTCCATTTCACCCTGGTATTCAAATTTCTTGGCATATAGTTGTTCATAGTAATTTTTTACAATCCTTTGTGTTTCTTTGTATCAGTTGTAATTTCTCCTCTTTCATTTCTGATTGTGTTTATTTGGGTCCTCTCTTTTTTTCTTGATGAGTCTGCTTAAAGGCTTGTTGATTTTGTTTATCTTTTCAAAGAACCAGATCCTGGATTTATTGATCCTTAGAATTGTTCTTTTAGTGTCTGTTTAGTGTTTATTTAATTTTGCTCTGATCTTGGTTATTTCCTTCCTTCTGTATGCTCTGGGTTTTGTTTATTATTGTTCTTCCTGTTCTTGTAGATGTAGGGTTAGGTTGCTTATTTGAAATATTTCTGTTTTTTTAAATTACTTTATTGTTCTTCAATTACAGTCATCTGCATTTTCTCCCCTCCACTCCCCTCCACCCCATCCAATCCACCTCCTTCCCTTGATTCCACCCTCCCCCTTGGTTTTGTCTGTGTGTCCTTTATGTGTTCCTGAAAACTCTTCTCCCCAAAGTCCCCTCTCCCCTCCCCTCTGGCTGTTGTTAGATTGTTCCTAATTTCAATGTCTCCGGTTATATTTTGTTTCCTTTTTTCTTTTGTTGATTATGTTCCAGTTAAAGATGAGATCATATGGTATTTGTCCCTCACTGCCTGGCTTATTTTGCTTAGCATAATGCTCTCCAGTTCCATCCATGCTGTTGCCAAGGGTATAAGCTCCTTCTTTCTCTCTGCTGTGTAGACTTCCATTGTGTAAATGTACCATAGTTTCTTCATCCACTCATTTACTGATGGGTACTTAGGTTGCTTCCAGCACTTGGCTATTGTAAATTCTGTTGCCATGAACATTGGGGTGCATAGGTTGTTTTGGATTGGTGTTTCAGGGCTCTTAGAATATAATCCCAGCAGTGGAATTGCTGGGTCAAAAGGCAATTCCATTTTTAGTTTTCTGAGGAAATTCCATACTGTTTTCCACAGTGGCTTCACCAGTCTGCATTTCTACCAACAGTGCGCTAGGGTTTCCTTTTCTCCACATCCTCTCCAACACTTGTTTGTTGATTTGTTTATGATGGCCATTCTGACAGTTATGAGGTGGTATCTCATCGTGGTTTTAGTTTGCATCTCTCTGATGGCTAGTGATGCTGAGCATCTTTTCATATGTCTCTGGCCCCTCTGTATGTCCTCCTAGGAGTAGTGTCTGTTCAAGTCTTTTGCCCATTTTTTTTTTTTAAAGATTTTATTTATTTATTTTTTTTTTAGAAAGAGGAGAAGGGAGGGAGAAAGAGAGGGAGAAACAGCAATGTATGGTTGCCTCTCACATGGCCCTTACTGGGGACCTGGCCCGCAACCCAGGCATGCGCCCCGACAGGGAATCGAACCGGGACCCTCTGGTTCCCAGCCCGCGCTCAATCCACTGAGCTACACCAGCCGGGGCTTTTGCCCATTTTTTAATTGGGTTTTTTGTCTTCCTAGAGTCAAGTCATGTGAGTTCTTTATATGTTTTGGAGATGAAATCTTTGTCTGAGGTATCATTGCCAAATATATTTTCCCATATAGTTGGTTTTCTTTTCATTTTAATGCTGTTTTCTTTAGTCATGCAGAAGCTTTTATTTTGATGAGGTCCCATTTGTTTATTCTTTCCTTTATGCTTGCGTGGAATGTCTGAGATTTTCCTACTGATGGTTTCCTCTAGGACTTTAATGGTGTCATGACTCATGTTTAAGTCTTTTATCCACCTTGAATTTATTTTCATGTATGGTGTAAGATGGTGTTCGAGTTTCATTTTTTTGCATGTAGCTGTCCAGATCTCTCAACACCATTTGTTGAAGAGCCTGTTTTACTCCATGTTATGCTTCTTCTCCCTTTGTCAAAGATTAATTGCCTGTAGAGACTTGGGTTTATTTCTGGGCTTTCTATTCTGTTCCATTGGTCTGTCTGTCTGTTTTTATGCCAGTACCAGGCTGTTTTGATTACAGTGGCCTTATAATACAGTTTGATATCAGGTATTGTGATCCCTCCTACTTTGCTCTTCTTTCTCAAAATTGCAGGTGCTATTCGGGGTTGTTTATGGTTCCATATAAATTTTTAAAGTGTTTTTCTATATCTGTGAAATATGCCATTGGTACTTTGATAGGGATTGCATTGAATCTATAGATTGCTTTGGGTAGTATGGCCATTTTGATGATGCTAATTCTTCCAATCTGAGTGTGGCACATGCTCCCATTTGTTTTTGTCTTCCTTCATTTCTTTCTCAGTGTTGTATAGTTTTCTGCATATAGGTTTTTTACCTCCTTGGTTAGGTTTATTCCTAGGTACTTTATTTTTCTTGTTGCTATATCAAATGGGATTTTTTTCCTGATTCCTGTTTCTGATATTTTATTGTTGGTGTACAAAATGCCTTTGATTTTTGAGTATTGACTTTGTATCCTGCTGTTTTGCCAAATTTGTTTATTAGGTCGAGTAGTTTTTTTGGCAGAGTCTATAGGATTTTCTAAGTACACTATCATGTCATCTGCAAACAAGGACAGTTTTACTTCCTCCTTTCCAATTTGTATGCCTTCTATTTCTTTATCTTGTGTGATTGCTGTGACTAGGACTTCCAGTACTATGTTGAATAGGAGTGGTGAAAACGGGCATCCTTGTCTTGTTCCTGATCTTAATCAGAAAGCTTTAAGTTTTTGTACATCGACTATGATGTTGGCTGTAGGTCTCTCATAGATGGCTTTTATTATGTTGAGGAGTGCTCCCTCTATTCCCACTTTGCTGAATGTTTTTATTATAAATGGGTGTTGTACCTTATCAAATGTTTTCTCTGCATCTATTGATATGATCATGTGATTTTTGTGTTTCATTTTGTTTATGTGGTGTATTATGTTTATTCATTTGCGAAGATTGTACTATCCTTGCATCCCTGGGATGAATTCCAGTTTATCATGGTGCATAATCTTTTTAGCATATTGCTGCATGTGGTTTGCCAGTATTTCGTTGAGGATTTTAGCATCTATGTTCATCATTGATATTGGCCTGAAGTTTTCTTTCTTTGTTATGTCTTTATCAGGTTTTGGGATTAGGGTGATGCTGGCTTCATAAAAATAGTTTGAGCATCTTCCATCTTCTTGAATTTTTTGGAAAAGTCTGTGAAGGATAGGGGTTAGCTCTCCCTTAAATACTTGTAAAATTCCCCTGTGAAACCATCTGGTTAGGGCTTCTGTGTGTTGGAAGCTTTTTGATTACTGTTTGAATTTCATCAGCTGTTACTGGTCTGTTCAGGCTTTCTGCTTCTTCATTGAGTTTTAGAAGATTATATTTTTCTTTTTTTTTTAGATTTTTTATTTATTTATTTTCAGAGAGAGGAGAAGGGAGAGAGAAAGAGCAATGTATGGTTGCCTCTCACATGGCCCTCATTGGGGACCTGGCCCGCAACCCAGGCATGTGCCCCGACTGGGAATCGAACCGGGACCCTCTGGTTCCCAGCCCGTGCTCAATCCACTGAGCTACACCAGCTGGGCGAGAAGATTATATTTTTCTAGAAATTTGTCCATTTCACCTAGATTTTCGAATTTTTTGGCATGTGGTTCTTCGTAGTAATGAAATATTTCTTTTTTTATTTTTTAGGTAGGCCTGTATTGCTATGAACTTCCTTCTCAGGACTGCCTTTGCTGTGTCCCCTAAGTTTTGGGCTGTTGTAGGTTCATTTTCATTTATTTCCAGAAAATTCTTGATTTCTTCCTTGATTTCATTCTTAATCCATTCATTGTTTATTAGCATGATATTCAGTCTCCATGCATTTGAGTGTTTCTGAGTTTTTCCATTGAGGTTGTTTCTAGTTTCAGGCCCTTGTGGTCCGAGAATATGTTTGATATGATTTTAACTTTCTGGAGTTTGTTGAGGCTTGTTTTGTGTCCTATCCTGTGGTCTATGTTTGAAAATGTTCCATGCACATTTGAAAAGAATGTGTATTTTGTTTCTTTTGGGTGAAAGTCTCTATCTATCTATCTATATATGTATATCAGTTAAGTCCATTTGATCTAGGGCATTGTTCAATGTTGCAATGTCCCTGTTGATTTTTTGTTTGGAAAATCTATCCATTTTTTTTTTTAATGATTTTTTTTTTTTAAGATTGTATTTATTTATTTTTAGAGAGAGGAGAAGGAAGGGAGAAAGAGCAATGTATGATTGCCTCTCACATGGCCCTTACTGGGCACCTGGCCTGCAACCCAGGCATGTGCCCCGACTGGGAATTGAACCGGGACCCCTTGGTTCCCAGCCCGCGCTCAATCCACTGAGCTACACCAGCCGGGCAAAGATCTATACATTTTTGACAGTGGGGTGTTAAAATCTCCTAGTATAAGTGTGTTGCTGTCTATATCTTTCTTGAAGTTCTCCAAGATTTTCCTTATATATTTGGGTACTCGTATGTTGGGTGCATATACGTTTATAATGTTTATATCTTCTTGGTGGATTCTTCCCTTTAGTATTATGAAGTGTCCTGAGTCCCCCCCTTTTTTTTTAAATATTTTTATTGATTAAGCTATTACAGTTTTCTCAATTTTCCCCCTCCACCCTGCCCCCGCAACCCTCCAGCAGTCCCCCACCCCTTAGTTCATGTCCATGAGTTGTACATAGACATTTGAGTTCTCTGTTTCCTATACCAATTTTGACCTCTCCCTGTCTATTTTATGCCTACTAACAATGGTTCTTCTTCCCTGCACCTTCTCCCCCTATTCCTCCCTTCCCCCTCCCCACTGAAATTTCTCCATGTGATGTCCATTTTTGTGATTCTCTTCCTGTTCTAGTTGTTTGCTTAGTTTTTGTTTCCATTGTTTTTCTTTTCTTTTAGGTTCATTTGTTGATAGTTGTGAGTTTGTTGTCATTTTACTGTTCATATTTTTTATCTTCTTTTTCTTAGATAAATCCCTTTAACATTTCATATAATAATGGCTTGGTGATGATGAAGTCCTTTAACTTGACCTTATCTGGGAAGCACTTTATTTGCCCTTCCTTTCTAAATAATAGCTTTGTTGGATAGAGTAATCTTGGACGTAGATCCTTGCCTTTCATAACTTTTAATACTTCTCTCCAGCCCCTTTTTGCCTGTAAGTTTTTTTTTGAAATTCAGCTGATAGCCTTCTGGGCACTCCTTTGTAGGTAACTTTCTCCTTTCCTCTTCCTTCTTTTAGGATTCTCTGTTTTTCTTTAATCTTGGGTAATATAATGATGATGTGCCTTAGTATGTTCCTCTTTGGGTCCAACTTTGAGACTTTTTGGGCTTCCTAGACTTCCTTGAAGTCTATTTCCTTCACCAGATTGGGGAAGTTTTCCTTCATTATTTGTTCAAAGAAGTTTTCAGCTTCTTTTTGTTCTTCTCCTTCTGGCACCCCTATAATTTGGATATTGGAGCATTTCAGGTTGTCCCAGAGGTTCGTAAGTCTCTCTTCATTTTTTTTGAATTCTTGTTTCTTCATTCTCTTCCATTTGGATGTTTATTTTTTCATTCTGCTCCAAACCATTGCTTTGAGTTCTGTTTCCTTCCTGTCACTGTTGGTTCCCTGAATATTTTGCCCTATTTCATTTTGGGTATCTTTCATTTGTTTTTTTATTTTTTGAACCAGCTCAATCAGATCTGTGAGCATTTTGATTACCAGAGCTTTAACTTCTCCATCAGAAAGTTGGCTATTTCCTCATCCCTTAGTTCTTTCTTAGGTTTTACTCTGTTCTTTCATTTAGGCCATATTTCTTTGTCTTGGTGCACTTTGACAAGTTGTAAGGAGTCGGGGCCTTAGCCCTTCACCCAGGCAGAGTGACTGTCCTTGCTGTGCTGGGGCACTGCCGGTCTGGTTGTTCTGTTTGACTTTTTCTTTAATTCCTTCATTTTTGGAGTTCCATGCAGTTGGATTTTCTGGTGTTTCTCATTTTTTATTGATTTTAGATTGGTTGTTTTCTTCCTTTTGGTTGTGCGAGGAATTGAAGGGTTTCTACGTACACCTTCATCTTGACTGGAATTCTGGGTCCCTTTTTATGGCCTTTGTTTTGAAGTCTCTTTTGTCTGATAAAGTATTTTTTAAAATTATTTTATTGTTGTTCAATTACAGTTGTCTGCATTTACCCCCCGCCCCCACCACCCCTGACCCCAGGCAAACCCACCTTCCTCCCTTGCTTCTACCCTCCCCCTTGGTTTTGTCCATGTGTCCTTTATAGCAGTTCCTGAATACCGTTGTCCCCATTACCCCTTCCCCCTCCCCTCTGGTTACTGTCAGATTGTTCTAAATTTCAATGTCTCTGGTTATATTTTGTTTCTCTGGTTATATTTTGCTTGCTTACCTCACAAGCATCTTGGCTATGACTGATCTGAATTCCCCAGTAGCTGACCTGGCCTTGGTGCCTTCTCTCATGAGTCCTTATATAAATCCCTTTAACATTTCATATAGTAAAGGCTATGTGATGATGTACTCCTTGAACCTGACCTTATCTGAGAAGCACTTTATCTGCCCTTCCATTCTAAATGACAGTTTTGCTGGATAGATTATTCTTGGTTGTAGGTCCTTGCTTTTCATGATTTGAAATATTTCTCTCCAGCCCCTTCTTGCCTGGAAGGTCTCCTTTGAGAAATCCGTTGACAGTCTTATGGGGATTCTAACTGTCTCCTTTTCTCTTGCTGCTTGCAAGATTTTCTCCTTATTCTTAATCTTGGGTAATGTAATTATGATGTGCCTTGGTGTGTTCCTCTTTGGGTCCCACTTCTTTGGGGTTCTCTGAGCTTCTTGGACTTCCTGGAAGCCTATTTCCTTTGCCAGATTTGGGAAGTTCTTGTTCATTATCTGTTCAAAATACGTTCAATTTCTTGGTGTTCCTCTTGTCCTTCTAGCAGCCGTATGATCCGGATGTTAGGTTGTTTACAAATGTCTCTGAGGTTCCTGAGTCCCTCCTCATTTTTTTGAATTCTTGTTTCTTCCTTCTGGTCCACCCTATTGGTTTGAGTCCCAGCTTCATTGTTTTCCCTATTGGTTCCCTGTATATCTTCCCTCATTATCTTTAGCGTAGTCTTCATTTGTTCATTTATTTGTATCCACCTTTCTTCCAGTTTCGTGAGCATCCTGATTACCAGTGTTTTAAACTGAGCGTCTGATAGATTGACTATGCCCTCATCCGTTAGTTGTAATTTGTTCTGATCTTTCATTTTGGCCATTTTCATTCTTTTTATCTCGGTGCACCTGTTACTTTTAATGGGTCCACGTCTTGGGTATT
>PVJI01026407.1:0-19099 GCA_004026765.1 Micronycteris hirsuta | reverse complement strand
TTATTACAAGGGATTTGAACTGTGCATCTGATAGGTTGGCTATCTCTTGGTCGGTTAGCTCTGGGGTTTTGATCTGTCCCTTTCTTTGGGCCATTTTTTCCCCCTCGGTGAACCTGTTACTGTAAGGGGGGCGGAGTCTTGGGGATCCCCTGTGCAGGGAAGTTCCCCGTAGTTGTGCTGGGACCGTAGCCTCTGGGGGTGGGGCCTGAGCACACAATGGAGCCTTCTCAGCTCTCCGCACCCACACCGCCTCCTGCAAGCACTTCGGGCCCCTCTTTGCTGGCTCCGGGAGTCGCTCCGGGGTCGGTGGACGGGCTGCACAGCTCCAATCCCCCGAGGGTCTCCCCATCGAACTTTCCTATGAGGCCGGGCGTTCCTCCGGCCGCGGACTCCACCCACACAGGTGCTCTCACTCTGGGCCGATGGGTTGTGCCCTGCTTTCTTTCAGGTTCTCTCTGCACACAAATGCAGACCTGCTGAGTCCACCGGTTCTCGGCCCTGCTGGGTCCGGATGAGCCGGGCGGGCGCAGACCAAGCTTCAGTCGGTTCCCGTCTGGGTGTGCTTCAGCCCTGTGGGGACCGCCCCTCCGACCGTGGACCTGCCGTCTGCTCACCTGCTCGCTGCGGGGTCACCGAGCACTCTCCCTTCGCTCTGCACTTTCTGGCTCACCAAACTGGATGAATGTATCTTCTTTAATTCCTTGGTTGTCGGACTTCCTCTCCATATGATTTTCTGTCAGATCTGGCTGTGTTTGGATGTGTAGATTTCTGTTTTTTTTCCCTTGTTTGGTTGTGTGAGGCGGTACGGTGCATTCACCTATGCCGCCATCTTAGGAAGTCCTACATTAAAATCCAGTCTACATGTATTTGAATGTTTTTGAGTTTTTCCCTTGATGTTGGTTTCTAGTTTCAACTCATTGTGTTCTGAGCACCTGCTTGATATGATTTAAATTTTCTTGAATTTGTTGAGGTTTGTTTTGTGTCCTTCCATGTGGTCTATCTTTGAAAATATTCCATGTGCATTTGCAAAAAAATGTCTATTTTGCTTCTTTAGGGTGAAAGTTTATGTATATCAATTAATTCCATTTGATCTAGAGTGTTATTCAATGCCACAAATTCTCATTGATTCTTTGTTTGGAAGATCCATCTGTTTTTAACAGTGGGGTGTTAAAATTCCCTATGATGACTGTGTTGCTGTTGATATCTTTTTTAATGTCCTCCAAGATTTTCCTGATATATTTAGGTGATCCTATGTTAGTTGCATATATGTTTACAAGGGGTATATCCTTATGTTGGACTACTCCCTGAAGTATTATGTAGTGACCTTTTTTGTCTCTTTTATGGCTTTTGTTTTGAAGTCTATTTTGTCTGACATAAGCATTGCTACACCCATTTTTTTCATGCCCATCTTCTTGTAATATTTTTTCCACCCCTTCACTTTGCTGTGCATGTCTTTTGTTCTGTGGTGAGTCTCTTGTAGATAGCATATATGCAGGTCATGTTTTCTTATTCACTCAGCTACCTTATGTCTTTTGACTGGAGCATTTAATACATTTATGTTTAAGGTTATTATTGATAGGTCCTTATTCATTGCCACTTTTTCCTGACCCCTCTCTCTCTCTCTCTCTCTCTCTCTCTCTCTATTTCTTCTCCTTATAGCAGTCCCTCTAGCATGTGTTGCAGTGCTGGCTTGGTGGAGATATACTGTTTTAGCCTTATTTATTTATTTTTGGTCTGGGTAGCTCTGTGTTCCACTTTCCACTTTAAATGAGAGTTTTGCTGGATACAGTAGTTTTGGTTACAGTCATTGCTTTTCATTACTTTTCATTTCAATATTTTGTGCCATTCCCTTCTGGCTGTAGTGTTTCTGTTTAGAAGTCACCTGATAGTCTTATCAGAGCTCTCTTGTAAGTTACTAGCTATTTCTCCCTTGCTGCCTTTAAGATTCTTTGTCTTTAAATTTTGCCATTTTAATTATGATGTGTTTAAGGAGTAGGCCTCTTTGGGTTCATCTTGATTGGGACCCCCTGTGCTTCCTGAACTTCCATGACCTTTTCACTCACCAAGTTAGGGAAGTTTTCTGTCATTATTTTTTCAAACAGGTTTGCTATCTCTTGCTCCTCTTCTTCTCCTTCTAACAGTCCTATGATAGGAATGTTACATTTCATCTTGTCCTGAAGTTCCCTTAGACTACCGTCATTCTTTTAGAGTCCTTTTTTTTTGTTTTGTTTTGTTGCTCTAACAAAACTGTTTTGTTTTGTTTGTTTTCTTTCTTTCCTAAGTTGTCTTCCAGCTTGCTCCTTCGGTCTTATGCTTCATCTAGCCTGATTTGATTCCTTCTAGTATATTCTTCATTTTAGATACTGAAATATCCATTCCCTCCTGGTTCTTATTCATAGTTTCTAGGTCCTTTTTCATGCTGCTGTAGTTCCCACAAAGTTCCTTGTAGTTCCCATAAAGTTTCTTGTAGTTTTCACTGAGTTCCTTGAGCATTCTTATAACTATTATTTTGAATTCTATGTCTGATAGATATCTTGCCTCAACTTCATTTAGCTCTTTTTCTGGGGATTCCTCCTTTCCTTTCGATTGGAGTTTATTTCTTTGTCCTCCCATTTTAGGAGACTTTTTTTGTTTGCTTCTGAACTTCAGATTGCTCTGCTTTGACTGCTTGTCTTCATGGGGTGGACTTCTGTGGTAGGAGTTCAGTGTGACTCAGTGGTGCAATCTTTTGATCTTCTGATCTGGATGCTCTATGGATGTTCTTTATTCAGTTTATGTGAGCTCTCTTGTTATACTTGGGCTTTGATTATTGATAACTCACTTGTTGTTGGGTTTTCCCCTCCAGCTGGCTGACTGGGAGTCACAACCCCCACCATGTCTTATATGCACCTGTTGTGAAGTGTCTTCTGTACTTCTTGGCTCAAATCTTCATGTCAGCTAAGATTCTGTTGATTTTATAGGCTATTTGTCAGAAGATTGTCCCAGAATTTGACTGCAGAGCTAGAGCAAGGGGACTCAGCTTCCACCTACTTGACCACCATCATTTTCCCATAATCCAGCCACTTTTCACAACCAGCCTGGTCTTAGCCACCATCACCTCTTTCCTGGATTTCTGTGAGAGCCTCCTACCTCATCTCCCTTCTTACATGCTTTCTTGCAATATATTCTCAAAAAAGCAGCTGAAGTTATAAACATAAGTCTGATTATGCCTCCCCTATGCTCAAAATTCTGCAAAGCTTTCCCTGTTTCACTACTGACAGTGGGTTCTGAAATTCTACATAATACACCAACCTTCCCACTAAGTGGTTATCCATGTGAGCTCCCTTACTGCCTTTCTCCTTTACCCACTTTGCTCCAGCCCTATGGGCTTTCTTTCTCTTCATCAGGTAAACCATCCTCAGAGGCTTTGCTCCAGCTCTTCTCTCTGTTTGGAACACTATTCTATCAGATGTATAAACATATTCCTCATATTCTTCAAATATTTGCTCAATGAGGCCTCTGCTAACTACCTACCAAATTTAACATTGCAACTTGCCATTCTGACCGTGTCACTTCCAACCTCCCTTACTATGCTCTACTTTTTCCTTCTTCCATATTTTTCATGTATGTCTACCATTCTTTGTCTCCTTTTGCTAGAAGATAAGATTTACCATGGCAGGGAGTTGTGTTTCTTCTCAACAAACTTTGCTGAAGACGAATGAAAGAAAGAAAAATGAAGGAAGGAAAGAAAAAAGGGAGGAAGGAAGGAAGGAAGGAAAAGAAAGAAAGAAAGAAAGAAAGAAAGAAAGAAAGAAAGAAAGAAAGAAAGAAAGAAAGAAAGAAAGAAGGAAGGAAGGAAGGAAGAAAGAAAGAAAGAAAGAAAGAAAGAAAGAAAGAAAGAAAGAAAGAAAGAAAGAAAGAAAGAAAGGAAGGAAAGGAAAAATTAGTTCAACTAAGCTTTGAAGTTAGTTCTCAGGTTTCTGAAGCAATAAAACTCAAAATATTCATGTTCTCAGACTTCATGATTCTAGCAAAATGAATCTTTAAAAAGAAATCCTGAAAGCAAGACAAAATGCTGTTATTGACTATTAACCAAAAAAGTCACATATGAACAGAAAATATTCAGTGTAATGTGTTTGCTCTCGCTGCATCTTCTTTATCCAGTTGTGCATTTTGCACTTATATTACCCATGAGGACAGACATTTATAACATTCCAAAAATGACATTCCAGTAACTGGATTGAATTTTTGAGGGAAGAGATTCACTTTATAGGTTGGATTAAAACAGATGTTCAGGAGAATGTTAAAGCTCTGTGAGGGCAGGAATCATATCCATTTTGAGTCCATTGTATATCCAGAAGCTGGTAAATTGTCATACTTAATACATACTTGTTAAATGAATATATGAATAAGAGAAAGGACATTTTTTTTAGAAATAAACTAGGCAGTAAAAGATATTTTTACTATTCACATGTATAAAATTTTTACCACCTGGATGTTGGTAGAGTGAAACCAAATGCTACCTTTCATTTGTTAAGAAACTAATTGTTATTATCATAATAATATTTAGGATTCTGTACAATGTAAAATAGCTCAGGAAAACATTGTCAGACTTTAAAAAATGTTTATTATTCCTTCTTAGAAGGATATAATATCTTCTAAATTTTAATGAGTATTTTTTTCCTACTTGGAAAACATGCTTTTTTATTTATATGAATTATAATTTTTATAATTGCATGTTAATTTAATCTTGTTTCCTATGTTTCTCTTTGCTAGTGGGTGTCGTGAATTTTGAATAATCATACATGTCTGTTGTGGTACACAAACATTTTTTTATTTATTGTTTCTTCCATTTCCCACACTCTCCTTATTAGCTATTTAGATTGGTGCTTGCAAAATGCCCTGCTGACTCTCTTGCACATTAATTCTGTGGTTATTCTTTGCTAGTGTCTTGAATTACTCTAAATTGTTTAACAAGGTAAAAAGGACTTATAACTATTGAATATCTGAAGTGGTTTCATTTTCACAGTTTCATTATAAATTTGAAAATGGTCATTTACTTTTTATATATTAATTAAACGAATGAGTAATAGTCTCTCCCTGCATGGAGCTCTTTGTAGTTTCCAAGAACACACACTTGGTTCTCTTCATCTGCTAAGGGTAGGGTTGGCTGTTGTGCATGAAATGTGTTAGAATATCTTCAGTCCATGCTGAGTGGAAAGGCATTTCCACATTGGAACTTCATTACTTTTTCCTGAGTAACAATTTAGCTTAAGTAAATGAAAAATATGAAACATACCATATCTTACAAATTAATTAAAAGGTAGGCCAGAGATGTCTTGTAAATCATAAGAAAGCTTACTAAAAATATACACAAGTGGATTATAATTAGTAAATTAATTCTTTTCCCATAAAGGGTACTTGTACTGTATTTGAAAGTACTTATATGCAGGATCAGTGGAAACACTTCCTGTATAATCATAATTAAGCTAATAATTAGTTAATTTATTAACAAGATAGCATAAAGGTAAACCTCAAAATGATCATCTAAATATCTAAGTGATCATGTATTCCAAATTAATGAGAACCAAATTTAAAATGTTCTTAGGTTTCTAGGTTCATAAAGGCCATAAATCCAGAAGACTCGGTTCCTGATAATTACTTGTAGATGAGTAAAAAGGCTTTTAATGAGCAGTGATACAGGTATAATTTGTCATCTTTATCTCTTAAAAAAGTAAATAATACAATAAATGCCTTAATTAGAAGGCTTTCACATGGCATGTTGAATGTCATGAAAGAAAAAGCCTAAGTACTATAACAATAATGGGTTATAAATTTGAGTCCTTCATGAATTATTTTTTCTCTGAAAGTTTTTGTACCTTAAAATTACATGAAGAGATATAGAAAATTTTATGTGAAGAAAATTACTATTTGGGGGATATGGGGGTTGTCACACTATAAAAATTGTTATAAAGTCATATATATAATATATCCAAATCATAATATATACTTTAAAGATAATCACAATTTTTTTCCTATGAAACAGAACATTCAAGAAACATCCAATTTGCTGCACATTTATTGCCCATATCACTGGGCTGTGCAAATGGGCACACTCCATTCTCCAATTGCCCAGCACAGTGATATGGCAATAAATGTGCAGTAAACCCCACACACAATTGTTGGGTATATCTTGGGCAAAACCCAGAAGTGGTAAGCATCCTCAAATTCCTCTTTAAAAGGATGAAGTTTGCTTGCTTTCTCCCTTATTTATTTTTGAGGGCCATCTTCACCAAAGACAATACAGATATACACCTCAGTGCCTTGGGTGTTCATGAAAATGTGAATAAAGGGTTTTCTATCTCAGTTTTACAGTTTGCCAACTCAAAAATGCATATTGATGCTCCTGGCCTTATGCCTATTAATCAGAATCTTTGGGAGTAGGATTTGTTATCTTAATTTGAATGAGCATGTCAGAAGTTTTGTGAATCACTAAATTGGGAAATGTCATGCAGATGTGGGCAAATTACTTAACTTCTCTTTGTCGTGGTGCCCTCACTATAATATAAATGTGCTAACAATATCTGGTCCATAGAATAGTTTGGAGGATTAAATGAGAAAATGCCTACCAAGTACTTAACACATCATGCAGCACACATTAAATACCTATAAATTGTTAGTTCTTATTCTTATTATAACCAACACTGCAGAATCTGAGGTGCAATGACAATGAAAATTGAGTTTATGTTTCATGATGACCAGCAGTGATTCAAAATCATGCTGAGGCTCTAGTCAGAAATCTGTCCACAGAGATGTTATTTTAATATTAGGAAATAGATGATGAACTATGTAAAAAGCATTACATAAAAAGGAATATCTTGAATTTCTAGTTTTGGACAAAATGGAGTAGTCCCATCCTTCCAAGTCCTCCCTCTTACAACTAAAAACTTTGTACACAGGCAACAAAAAGCATAGAAAGATTTATTTCTTTTGTTTGTTTGTTTTGAGGATATTTTTCTCTATTTTTTTTTCATTTTATTCTTTCTCTCTTCTTCAAATTGTTGTTCAATTACAGTTGTCTCCATTTTCCCCCCACCATTCCCCTGCAGCCCAGCATCTCCGCCTCCCACACTTTATCCGACCCCCCTTTGGCTTTGTCCATATGTCCTTTATACAGGTTCTGTGATTACCATTCCCCCTTTAGCTCCTATTATCCCCCCGCCCTTCACAACTGGTTACTATCAGCTTGTTCTTTATATCAATGTTTCTGGTTATATTTTGCTTGCTTGGTTGTTTTATTGATTAGGTTCCACTTATAAGTGAGATCATATGGTATTTGTATTTCATCATCTGGCTTATTTCACTTAGCATAATGCTCTCCAGATCCATCCATGCTGTCACAAAGGGTAGAAGCTCCTGTCTTTCTGCTGCATAGTATAAATGTATCCATTGTATAAATGTACCACAGTTTTTTGATCCGCTCATTTACTGATGGGTACTTAGATTGCTTCCAACACTTGCCTATTGTAAATTGTGCTGATATGAACATTGGGGCGCATAGGTTTTTCTGAATGGATGTTTCAGGATTTTTAGGGTATAATCCCAGCAGCAGAATTAAGTTTCTTGTATATGGCCTTTGTCATTTGGAGGTATTCTCCCTCTGCTCCCACTTTTCTGACTGTTCTGATAGTCTGGCTGTTTTTGTTTTTTTAAATTGTTGTTTTTCCTCTTTTGGTTGTGCGAGAAGGCACAGTGTGTCTACCTATGCCTCCATCTTGGCCGGAAGTCCCTAAAATTTTTTTTTGTTTGATTTTTTAGAATAGTCTATGAGAATAGGGGTTAGCTCTTCCTTAAATGGTACGTAAAATTCTCCTGTGAAATTTCCTGGTCAACAGCTTTTGTGTGCCGGGAGTTTTTTCATTACTGTTTCGATTTCACCAGCTGTTATCGGTCTGTTCAGGCTTTCTGCTTCTTCTTCATTCAGTTTTTTTTTTTTTTTTGGACATAGCAAGAGCTTAATAAATGTTTACCTTTATTGTTGTTATTATTATTCTTTCCATAGATATTTAATGATTACCAACTGAGTGTTAGGCACTCTGGCATACACTTCTCATACATGGTGAACAAAAACTAAACACCAAACAAAGACAGAGGTATATAGAGATTGGTGCTCCAAGAAAAAGGAATAAAACTCCATGATATCATTTAATAAAAGAACATGACTCAGATGTTGTGGCAGGTGAGTAGGCAGGGCCTCCCTGAGGAATCGAAGCTAAGGCTGAGCACTGGAGCAAGTAAAGGAGTCGAGTAGCTCCAGGCAAAAGTTGCAGCATGTACAAATGCCCTGCAAAGGGAGGAATCCAAGTCCATTTCAAGAGCTAAAACAATCTCAATGAAGCTGAAAGGCAAAGATAATCATAACACTTTTAGCAAAACTGTAGAACTCAGAAGAACATCAGAGATCACAGTGTAATCAACCCACTCATTTTACAGGTTTTATGGACAAAACAGACACCAATTCTCCTAACTCTTTACTAAGTACCCTCTTCCTTTAGACATTGCCCAGCTCTTGGAGGAAAAGATCCAAATTCTGAATAATGCAAAACAACAAATAATTTAAGAATATTACCATTTGGCTCTGAAGACATGGAATAAATTTCAACATTGCTACAGCCAGTTTACTCTCGCAATGTATGTAGCTTCACAGTGCTGTAAAGACAAGCCTGTATTACCCCAGACCACCCTATCCAATAGCCAGGGAAGGCACACCCAGGGAAAACTAGGTGGCTTCATTCAGTTTTGGAAGCTTATGTTTTTCTAGAAATTTGTCCATCTCATGAAGGTTTTCAAATTTTCTTGGCATATTGTTTGAGGTAGTAGTTGCTTACAATCCTTTGTATTTCTGTGGTATCAGTTGTAATCTCTCCTCTTTTATTTTTGATTTTGTTTATTTGGATCCTCTCTTTTTTTTCATGATGAGCCTGCTTAAAGGTTTGATGATTTGTTTATCTTTTCAAAGAACCAGCTCCTGCATTTATTGGTCCTTAAAATGGTTCTTTTAGTTTCTATGGCATTGAATTCTGCTCTGATCTTGGTTATGTCCTTCCTTCTACTCTCTTTGGGCTTTGTTGTTGTTCCTCCTGTTCTTGTAGATGTAGGGTTAGGTTGTCTATTTGATATTTTTCCATCTTTTTTACGTAGGTCGGTATTACTATGAACTTCCCTCTCAGGACTGCCCTTGCTGCGTCCCATAGGTTTTGGGTTGTTGTGAATTAATTTGCATTTGTTTCCAGAAACTTTTTTATTTCTTCCTTGCTCTCATTCTTAACCTATTAATTGTTTAATAGCATGTTATTCAATCTCCATGAGTTTGAGTGTTTTTGAGTTTTTTCCTTGAGATTGGTTTCTAGTAACATACAAGGGAGCCCTGATAAGGCTAGCAGCTGACTTCTCAATGGAAACACTACAAGTCAGAAGAGAATGGCAAGAAATATTACAAGTAATGAAAATCAAAGGCCTGCAACCAAGACTACTCTATCCAGCATGGCTCTTAATTAAAATGGAAGGCAAAATAAGGAGTTTCCCAGACAAATGAAGGCTGAAAGAATATAGCTCCACCAAACCAACATGACAAGATATGCTAAAGGGGCTGCTTTAAGAAAAGAAGGAAAAAGATTGAGAGAGAGAGAGGAACACAGGTAAGAAGGGAGTAAAATGGCAATGCATAAGCATCTATCAATAATAACCTTAAATGTAAATGGATTAAATACTCCAATTAAAAGACACAGAATAGCTGAATGGATAAGAAAACATTACCCACACATACGCTGCCTACAAGAGACACACTTCAGAACAAAATACCTACATAGACTGAAAGTGAAGGATTGGAAAAAATATTCCAAGCAAATAGGAGGGAAAAAAAGCCAAGGTTGAAATACTTATATCAGACAAAGTAGACTTCAAAACATAGACTATGAAAAGAGACACAGAAAGATACTTCATAATACTCAAGGGAAGAATCCATCAAGAACATATAAACATTGTAAATATATATGCACCCAACATAGGAGCACCCAAATAAATAAGGAAAATCTTGGAGGACTTCAACAAAGATATAGACAGCAACACACTTATACTAAGGGATATTAATACCCCACTGTCAAGAATGGATAGATCTTCCAAACAGAATGTCAACAAGGATATTGAGGAATTGAACAATGCCCTAGATCAAATGGAGTGAACTGATATATATAGAAACTTTCATCCCAAAGAAGCAAAATGCACATTCTTTTGAAATGCACATGGAATATTTTCAAATACAGACCACATGATAGGACACCAAACAAACCTCAACAAATTCAAGAAAATTGAAATCATATCAAGCATAGAAAGATTTCTGAGAGGTGGAAACAAAAAGGTGACTGCCAGGAAATCTTGAGACTTGAGAAGCAACACTGAGAATAGTTTTGGGGGTTTCCTTGTAGTCTCATATACATCTTGGACAGGGTACTATAGAAGTATCTAACCCAACAGAAAAAGACAAAATAAATGCCAGAAAAAACACTTGTTCCTTCTAGTCAAAAACTAGAAAAAGGGTGGCCTAATGGAACCCTAGATGTTTTTGTCAATATCTGCCATGCTCTGGCAAACACCAATGGTGGAGACTCCTCTACCACTACTGCCTTATGGTTCCAGTGGAGCCAAGCTGAGAGCTTATCTTCTATCCCAAAATCCCCACCTCATTCCCACAAAAGTAGGCAGCAGCACTCTGATTTCCCAGACATGTGGGTTCAGCAGGACCAAGGGGGAGCAAATCTCTCAATTCCCACCCAATGGAGGGAATGGTATTCTAATTATGTTTCCAGGAGGGTGCCATAGAAATCCTGCATTGAACTAATTGGGGTAATGGAGCCAAAGGAAAGCTAACTATACATGCCTACCTGGACTTCATGCTACACTGCAACAGGATGATTGCCTGCTTAGGAAAAGGAAGATTGAATAGAATACAGAATCTCATAACATGATGTCAAAAAGGTCCTGAATAGCCCTGGTGGGTGTGGCCCAGTGGATTGAGCGTGAGCCTGCTAATCAAACAGTCACTGGTTCGAGTCCAAGTCAGGGCACATGCCTGGGTTGTGGGTCAGGTTCCCAGTAGGGGGGCATGAGAGGCAACCACACATTGATGTTTTATTCCCTCTCTTTTTCCCTCCTTTTCACTCTCTCTAAAAATAAATAAATAAAATCTTTAAAAAGTATTTTTAAAAATGTTTTGAATTTAATTAAAAATTATTTAACAGAAACCAAGAAAATCACACAGATTAAAAGATAGACATTTTATTTCATTCCAATCAACAAATGTCATAGCCAAGGTAAATCAGATGTAGAATTATCTGACATAGATTATAAAAGAGACATCAAAAAATGATTCATAAGTAATCATAGATTCTCTTGAAACCAATACAATATAAAATCTCAGCAAAAAATACAAATATTATAAAGAAGCAAATAAAATTGTAGACATGAAAATATGATAACAAAAAAAATCTTACTAATGGGCTCAAGAGCAGATTGGAGATAATAGAGAATGAAATCAGAGCACTTGAGAAAAAAAATCAATAGGATTTACCAATCTAACAAAAAAAAAGAGAATAGATTGAAATTTTTTTTAATGAAAAGACAATCAGGACAATAACAAAAGAGTTAACATTTCTATCATTGGCATCTCAGAAGAAAAAAGGGAAAGAGTTGGACTTTTAAAAAAAGTATTTAAATAAAACAATAAGAAAAAGCTTCTCAAATTTGGTGAAAGACATTAATGTATTGTTGTAAAAATTTGGAAAAACTCCAAATTAAATAAACACATAGAAATCCATGCCAAGTCATATCACAATTAAACTTCTGAATACAAAGACAAGGAAAAAATCATGTAAGCGGTCAGAGAAAAATGAAACTTTATTATCAATATAAGGAGAAAACAATTCAAATTACAGGGGAGTTCTCATAAGAAACTATGGGAAAACAGAATAAAGTAGTGCTTTTTTAAATTACTGAAAGAAAAAAAAACTGTTAACTGTGACTTCTATTTCTGGCCAAAAATATCCTTCAGGAATGAAAAGAAAGACATTTTCATATGAAAGAAAACTAAAAGAATTTGTTAATAGCAAACTTACACTTAAAAAAAAATGGCTCAAGAACCCTGGCCAGTGTGGTTCAGTTGGTTGGAGCATTGCCCATAAACCGAAAGGTTGCAGATTCAATTCTTGGTCAGGGCGCATGCCTAGGTTGCAGGTTCAGTCCCCTGGTGGGGTATGTTTGGTAGGCAACCTATTGATGTTCTCTTACATCAATGTTTATCTCTCTATCTCCTTCCTTTCTCTCTGGGATCAATGGATATATCCTCAGGTGATGATTTTTTAAAATGGCTAAATAAAGTTATTTAAACAGAAATAAAATTATAAAATAAGAAGACTGAGCTTCAGAAAGAAAAGGACATCAGAATTAGTAAAAAGAAAATTAAATATAATAGACTATTCTTGTCATGAGTTTTAAAGTCATCTTTGATGATAGAAGCAAAAAGTATAATACCATCTAATGTGATGCTCAATGTATGCAGAGGAAACTCACATGAAGTCAAGAAACAAGAAACAGAAAATAAATAAAACAAATAATAAAATAGCATTCTTAAACTGTAATATATCCCTATTTTCTTAGTTTTAAGAGGTCCAAATGCGCCAATTGAAAAGACAGAGATTGGGAGAAGGGACAAAAATGTGTTGACTATAAGAAACTCATTTCAAATTTAATGACAAAGATAAACTGAAAGTAAAAGACTGTAAAAAGACATATCATGAAAATATTAATTTAGAAAAAACAGAGATTGTGTTAATGTTCATTTAGAAAAAACAGGTGACTATGATAAAATACACTTCAAAGCAAAGAAAATTACTAAAGACTAAAAGGAAAATAACATAATAATGAAAGACTGATTCAACAGAAATACATAATCCTAGATGTGTACACACCAAACAACAAAGCTTCAGTTACATGAAACAACAACTGATAAGATTGAATAGAGAAATTGAAAAATGCAGAATTAGTGCTGGAGACTTTCACATCCCACTCTCAGAAACTGATAGACTTCCTAGACAGAAAATCAGCAAGGATATAGAAGAACATGAACGATTCAATCAACCAATGTACGTATATTAGTATATATGGATAATTCCACTGAATAAAATAAGAATATTTTTCAAGTGCCCATATAAAACTCACCCAATTGACCATATTCTGATCCATATAATAAATTTTAACAAAAGTTTAAAAGTAAAATCTATTATAGAGTCTGACTCCATTTTTTGATGTTTAACTGCTGATGATATTTAAGCTTCACTCTGTTTCCTTGCCCTTCTTCTCTACATTTGGAAAATTTGAAAAGAAAGTATAGGTGCTACTTCCTTTGGTGCCTGTGAGAAGGTCAGACCATACAAACCACAGCCATGTGTGTGAACAGAAAATCTCACTCCAGACCAAAGTCCTAAGTACCATAAAAGCCTATATTAGTTTGATACAGATGTATAAAGTAGCACAGACTGGTTAGCTTACACTACAGAAATCTATTTTTCATAGTATAAATATTCTATAATCATTAAAGAAATCGAATTCAATTTTTAAATCTTCTAGAAAAGAAGTTTCTATGTCCAAATGATTTCACTGGAGAATTCTACTAACCATTTAAAAACAAATTAATATAGTGCATAAAAAGAAACTAGGGACCAATATATTTCATGAACTTACATCTGATAGTCCTCAACATATTAGCAAATCAAATCCAGTAGTGTGTTAAAAAGAAACTATATATCATGAACAAGTGGGATTTATTCCAGTTATGCAAAGATGGTTTAACATTTGAAAATTAATTCAATCCACCATATCAACAGACTAAAAAGAAAGGTCTTTTGATATCAATTGATGTAGAAAAGCATTAGACAAAACTCAACACCTATATTTTAAAAACTCAGAAAAGTAGGAATAGAGGGTATTTCCTCAACTTAATAGTAAGTTCAGATTGTTGGAGCATTGAACCATACACCAAAAGATTGTGGGTTCACTTCCCCATCAGGGCACATACCTAGGTTGTGAGTTTGATCCCCAGTCGGGGCACATATGGGAGGCAACTGATCAATATTTCTGTCTCATTCTCTCTCTCTCTCTCTCTCTCTCTCTCTCTCTCTCTCTCTCCCTTCCTTCCTCCCTCCCTCCCTCCCTTTTCCTCACTCCTTAAAATTAATAAACATATATTTGGGCAAGAATTAAAAAAAGAGTACATCACAAATCCCCACAGCTAACATCATACTTAATGGAAAAATAGTAAATACTTTCCCCTAAGATTACAAACCAGGCAAGAAATGTCTCTTCTTGCCATTCTTATTCAACAAAATACTGTAAGTTCTGGCCACTATAAGGCAAGAAAAAGAAAGAAAAGGCATATGAGTTATAAAGGAAGAAATATAATTCCCTTTTTTGCAGATGATATGATTTTCTATGTAAAAAATCCCACATAATCTACAAATAAAGCTACCTTCTAGAACAAATAATTGAGTTAATTAAGGTTGTTGGATACAAATAAAAACACACAAAAAGTAATCACATAAATGTGCACTAAGAAAATGTGAAAATTGAAATTAAAACTATAAATTCTGTCCAATTTTTCCAAAGAAAATAAACTTAAGAAAGCTTATAAAGAATAAGTATGCTGAAAATCACAAAATGCTGATAAAAGAAATCATAAAAGACCTAAGTAATGTATTTTGTGAATACTGTATTCATGAATTGAAAAAGTCAATTTAGTAAAGATGTCTTAAATTCATATTTATGTTTCATTCAATTCCTATCAAAATCTGGGAGAGGATTGGAAGATGGTGGTGAGATAGGTGGGAGCGGAGTCCACCTCTCTCTGCGCATGGGTGAAACACCTACCCAATCTTCTGAGGAACAGAGCAAACAGCCAATGGTACACCAGCATATATGAAGATTGGAGACCAAAAATTGTAGAGGACATTGAAAAATCAGATGGTAAGGAGAGTGCTTCAGGACAATAAGGTCCCTGGGTCCAGCGCAGGGACCAGGGTGCCTGCAATCCCAGGCCCAAAGCCCGCCGGGTCTGCTGCAGGGTTCTTGGGAGAGAGCCGGATCAATGGCTCCCTCCCCTGTCAAACAGGGTTTGAGCAGCACTGGGAGAGACCTGGTTGCTTGAAGTCACAGGGAGGGGAATAAGGACGAAGTGGCAAAAATATGGGGGCTGTGAGCACCCACGGAGACTATGGACCCCGGCTGGGGAGAGCTGGGTTGTGATGGGCCCTGATCCAGATGGTCCCCAGTCTGGTTGAAGACTGGGGTTGTGTGAGATGCCAGGCCCTTGTATGGAGCAGCAGGCTTGAGTAGGAGGAATTTTCCAAAAAGAAAAAGTGAAAAAAGAGACTCTCGGTGGCTGCTTGGAGAATTCTCCTGCAGCAGACACCCTGGCCTCTGTGCCCCTAACTGTGCCCAGCCGTGTGTGACCAGCAACTGCCTGACTGAGTGCCCATGCCTGTAGCCCTAGGGACAGTGCACACCAGAACCTGCAGGACAATGGCTGCTTGTCCAGCCACACCCACAGGCCCAGAACAGAGCACAACTGACCCCACCACCCAGAGGCACCTCAAACCCAACCCCTGTGCCCCCAGGGAAGCAGCAGAGGAGGTGTACAACTGTATCTGCAGTGGCAGCCACTGCAGTACCCCTGCCCTGCAGGGCCTCCTAGCTCTCTGAAAGGAAGATGGAGATGCCCCAAAAGAGGAAAACTGCAGGTCTCAGGAATTCAGCAATCCCCAGAAAGACTTAACTCAGTGGGGAGGCTGAACTAGCCTGAAGGGGTGTTGAGAGTCTCTAGCATCTGGGACAGCAAAGAACAAAAAAGTGGTATGTGAATTGCCCCTATTTGGTGCATCTCAAAGACAGTGCAACTGGTGGACTGAAGGCCTAGGCTGGGCACAAAGGGGAAGGGGGGGCAGCATCGAACTGAGGAACTGAGCAAAGGGAGAAAAGTGAAACCAATCCCCCCTCAGCCTGCTTCAGTCAGGAATACCAGCAGAACTGGCTTGGCCAGTTTGAAGCCAGCAACAGGCCCTTTTTTTTTTTAAGTATTTTTTTTTTCTTTTAATTCCTTCTTCCTTTCTTTCCCTTTTTATCTCTTCTTCTTTCCTTTTTTTTTTCCACAAGCGAGACAATAAAACCTGGAACTGTGAAAAGACCAGAGTTGGACCCAAAGAGGGGTCACCCCAATAGCTGAGACAGTGAGACAAATTTCACTTTCCTACTCCATAAAACTTTTAAGTTATTGTGTATTTGTATTATTATTTTTCATTATTCTTACATCTTTCATTTTATTAGTATTTTTGTATTTCTCTTCTTTCTGTCTAGTCTTCTTTGCTTGGCTAGTTAAATTGCATTGTATGACTGGTTTCCCTTGTTCTCTCTTTCATAGTGTATTTTTACTGTACTGTCTTTCACTTCACTTGTGTCCCATTAGCACACTACTGTAGGTCCTATACTTCCTATTCTTATTATCCAGATCACATGGAATCTGTCATATGATTGTTGCTCCAGTATTATTGTAAAAAATTACTGTTCCATACAATTGTAAATACTACACAGCACTCCTCCCAGATCTTAGCCCACTTCAATGTTTCCTGAACTTTATTACTATTGTGGTTAACTCTATTCTCTCATACACTATGACTATTTTCTATCCCTTACACTCACTTTACCTCACAATCTGACCTCCCACAAGCTCACTGCTTTCTAGATCCAACTCAAAATTCTTCCCCCCACCCCCAGAAAGAGTCTTATCTTCTTTCTACCCTTTCTAAAAAGTGGCTAGTTGGGTGAAATATCACGGTTAACACTATACATATCCAAAGGATCTCCTGTTTCTTCTCTATAGGTTGGTACTTTAAATACCATAAAATATGATCCTGCTGCCTTAAACCATTTTGCCTTCCTCCTCCAACTGAGTACAGAAAAGAGTAGGTGGAAGCTGTGAATACCAGGACACCTGCTGGAAGAGGAAACTCACCAACAAAGAAACTAACTACCAATAGAAAACAACAGAAGAAGGTGAAGGAGGGAGTAGAAGCCACACTAACTCAACCCAGGACCTATTTGAAAATACAACTAAATGGTGGAGAAAATACTCAGAACAAACAACTGAACAAGAGCCAGAGAGAATACTCAAAACCTTGTACACACAGAAGAATAAACTTCAACACAACCTGCCCACACCTGCACAACAGAATACATGAGGTGGTGGATGGAGTAACCTTCAGTTAATCTGCTGGAGGGAAGGGCCTACCAGAGAAAGACCCAACAACAATCAAAACTCAAAGACATACGGAGAGCCAACATAAACGACAGTCCAAGACCAGTGAGCTCAGGAGATCAAGGAGACTGCACAACTGAATCTCACAGGTCTTCTACCATAGAAGTTCACACCAGAAACCCAGGGAGTCAGAACAGATCAATTTAAGAAGAATTGGCTAACAAGAAGAGTCTCACAAACAATGGGAAGAAAAGGAAACAATCCCCAAATGAAAAGAAAGGAGGAAGACTCAGAAAGATTGCTAAATGAAATAGAGGAAAGTCAACTATCAGATACTGAGTTCAAAGCAATGGTTATAAGGAAGCTCAATGAGCTCACAGAGAATTACCAGAAACTACAGGGAAACTACAATGAACTCACTTCAAACTACATCAACATGGAAAAGGAAAAAGAAACTATCAACAAAGGCCAAAAGGAAATGAAGAATACAATTTCTGAACTGAAGAACACAGCAGAAGGAACCAAAAGCAGGCTCGATGAAGCAGAGGATCGTATCAGTTAGCTGGAGGACAAGGTAGAAAAAAAACACCCAGAATGAGCAAGAAAAGGAAAAGAGTCCCAGAAAGAATGAAGAGGGATTAAGGGAAATGCAGGACAACATGAAATGTAATAATATGCATATAATAGGGATACCAGAAGGAGAAGAAAGCAAGAGATAGAAAACATGTGGTTGATCGAGAACTGGGGTTGAAAAAGTTATTTTCCTGGACCAGAGAGCCTAATAATAAGTTAATGAAGTATTACTTCAAACCAAGAATAAATTTTTCTTTGAATTCAAAAAGTTATCATTTAAAATTTTTTGAAACCAAAGGAGAATATAAATATAACTGTGAAATATGTTATTTTGCCAAGTTGTTGGCAAACCTTGGGGGATTACCTACCATGTCATATTTATACTGGGTTGAGTTTAGCAAATGCAGATCTTTTATAGAAAACACTATTCCTGTAGGTCTGGCAATATAATGTGGGTGCTGTCAGAAGGAGAGCACTAACAGAACTTAATTTCTGCAATCAATATTTCAACATGTAAGAAATGAGGAAAAATGCTGTAAAACATATGGTCATTTGATAAGAACTTTGAAGAACTTGAATATGGGACTCAGGAAATATCTAGAAGGAATCTAAAAAATAACAGTCCACATTTAGTAATTTGGAAATTAGATTTTAATTCTGTTACACACTTGCTTTTAAGCTTTTAGGTGAACTTAGAGGAGACAAAAGACCAAACTCTTATGAGATACCACCTCACACCAGTCAGAATGGCCATCATCAACAAAGCAACAGATAACTGTTGGAGGGGATGTGGAGAAAAGGGAACTCTACCGCACTGTTGGTGGGAATGCAGACTGGTGCAGCCACTGTGGAAAACAGTATGGAACTTCCTCAGAAAAATGAAAATGGAACTGCCTTTTGACCCAGCAACTCCACTACTGGGATTATACTTTAAGAACCCTGAAAAACCAATTCAAAAGAACCTTTGCACTCCAATGTTCATAGCAGCACAATTCACAATAGCCAAGTGCTGGAAGCAACCTAAGTGCCCATCTACAAATGAATGGATCAAGAAACTATGGTACATTTACACAGTGGAATTCTACACAGCAGAGAGGAAGAAGGAACTTATACCCTTTGCAACAGCGTGGATGGAACTGGAGAGCATTATGCTAAGTGAAGTAAGCCAGGCAGTGAGGGACAAATACCTTA